>JANCMA020159197.1:0-13957 GCA_024336925.2 Zoanthus solanderi
ATTCACTCTGTGATGTGATTATCGCTTTTCTCACATTTCAAAATAATGACGGAGATATCAAAAATATCACTAAAAGTGGCGAAAAAATGGTCTTAGGGTAGAGAGTGGCCTTCATCTAGTTGTTAGAAAAACAAACATTACATTTACTATTTTGCCTTATCTTCGTAATTTGACCTACACTGTAGCACTTTCAGGGAAAAAATTCTTCCTGTAGTTCTTTTAGATTAATTCGAATTCAAAATGAATTCAACTGAAGTTTTATTACGTTTTGTTTCAAATTTTTAAAGTTTTGGCTCAGCTGGTGCTTGCAATCTTGTCAAGATCTTAGAGTAGTGATTCAGAACTATGTGTGATCTATTCAGCAAGTGAAATCAGTTAATTGATCTGTTTAAACTTAAGTTTTGTAAACTCGGCTCAGTAAGTGATTATTTGTCGACATCATAAGTAAGATTTGTTACTGTTTCGCATTTTTCTTTTTTTCAGCCCTGATTTTAGATTTAAGAGGACTGCAGACTCCCTGCGGAGGTAATTTTTGTATTGTGAATACTACTTAAACTTTAGATTTGCTTACTGCATGACATCAATTTAATACCAATATCCTCATCACTGTACCTTATTATAGGAAAATTCACTGTCCGGGGAGCATATTTCACGCAAAATTTCACGCTAAATTTCACGCAAAAAATCCATCTCGCTCGAGTTACACATACAGTGACAACAACTAAACTGTTTAACAAGAAAAGAAATTAAAGAAATGCTTGACGACAAACTTGGTCTCTGAACAACATTTGAATCGTTTCATGAAGCGACATGACAACAAACATACGATTGTCGGCAAAAATCAAGCAAGCGTTCAGTACTGTTTCTGAAAAAGAAACATTAATATGATTTTAAACAAGGAATAATTTAAAATTGAAAGCTGGTTTTGTCAAATTTTAGAATAACAAAGTCCAACCGAAGGAAAAAATATATAATTGGCTCGTCGGCATTTTGACTCGTCGTCGAAATTTACTAAGGAGTTGTTTTTACCTTGAACATACCTCCTAAAGCACCTGTCAGGTAACTTGGGGAAAACGGTGTTCTGGTTTTGCTGTGCCTTTGCTTGTTTGTAAAAGTTTGTTGCTATTGTCTTACTAAATACGGTTAACTCGTTTGACATTCTTCGCTGCTTTTCCATTTGGGTTGTTGGCTTCTCAAAGTTATTGCAGTTGCATGTCTTCCGATATTATCCGTTTCTGTTTCATTTTAGAGTATTAGCGAGGTTCAAGTAGTCGACGGGGAGTGTTCACTAAAGTCTACAGGTGTTTCTAAAGTCTCTCAAAAGAATCTATAATTTTTTTTACTGTCTGCCATTCTCAGACGCTTTCGTTTCATGCTTGCGTTGAAAATAGTTTTCACGAAATCCGCACTCTTATTTATCCAATCAGCGTACTGCTTTTAACAAAAATGTGGGTATTCTACAGAATAGAGATGAAAAGCGTAAAATGCCGAGTATGCTAGTGAGTTTGAAGTCGCCAGAGCACTTACTCAATATAAGAAGGAATTTCCTGACTTGAAAGAGAGCACTGTGTGTGGTTGGCGCAATAAATACCAAACTGAGATTAAGAAAAATGTTTTTCCGGACTTTGTGCAAAACTTGGCAGAACGCTTAAGTTAACAGATGAGCTTGAGATGAAACTGCGAAAATTCATCATTAACTTGAGAAGCGCGGGGAGAAGGAAGGGGGAGGATATAAACAGGCACGTCATATATGACGTCCTGATGGGACTTGATTGGAGTGACCTTGCAAAATACGTGACTAACGGCTAAGTTCAGCACCTGTATGTAAGCCTTGGCTTCACGCGCAGAATGTCAAGAACTCCTAGACCTGCAATCACCTGAAGACCGTTATGGCTGGAAACAAGAGAGCGGTTTCTCAACGAGATCGCAAGTGCTGTGGCAGAGCACAACATTCCCGATCATGCAGTTAATCATTAATGTTGATTAGACGCCTTCCAAATTAATTATTTTGTCCCTACAGAAAATGTCACAGTGGCTGAGAAAAACTCGAAGCAAGTGGTAAAGAAAGGAAGGAACGACACATACGCTAACGACCATTATTTTGTCAGTAAACGTTAGACGGAAGTATGCTGCCCTTTTAGCTAATTTACCAAGGAAAGGCTGCCAAATCCTTGCCGTCTACTGAATTTCTAGATGAATTTGCCTGAATTATAATTACAACGGGAAACTATGGAACAATGAGAAAGAAACCCTGCGTTTGATAAGTTGACGTTATTCTGCCTTACACACAGCGAACCAATGAAAAGCCTTCCCTGGAAGAAAGCGCAAAACCTTCCTCATCTGGGATGCATTCAAAGCTCAGTCTTCAAAACTTGTTGAAGAGCGGCTCAAGGAACTAAACTTCATCAGTTTTATGGTTGCAAAAAACATGACACATTTGTTTCAGCCGCTTGAACTTTCGACGAATGGCTCGGTGAAGAAGATGAAAAAGGGACCTTTTAACAACTATTTTAGTTCTTGCAAAACCACCGAAATGATGCGTGACTCAGAGAAAGATCCTGCTACCATTGAGATTGATTTAAACGCCTGTCTACTCTCAAGCCGAGACATGCGAAAGTACAGAAGGAAGTTTATGCTTCTCTGTGCACAGACAAAAGAAAAAGCATTATCTTACCTGAGTTTAGTCGTGCTGTCCTACATTAATGAACATTTTTTTTAACGCTTTAAAATGCCAAAAAAGAAACAAAAATAGGACAGATAAAACTTAATGAAAACAAAAAATGAATATAATAATTCTTTGGCTCATAAAAATGGTTTAAAAATGAAACTGATTGGTAGTTGAACTTCGAGTGCTTCATTTTTTGCCAATCTAACTTGCGCTTGAATCTTGAAATTACGTGTATGATTTTTGACCAAATGGCACTCCAGTCGGTTATTTCAATTACCATTGTAAATAGCATTCAAACAAGTTGTATTTCAGCAAAGCCTAACTTAAATCCCTTGTGACAGGAAATTCGCCAATCGACCTGCATGTTCCGTTGGTGAGCCCCGACCAAGTGGTAAATGCTTGGAGTGTGAAAAGGTAGGCTGTTTATCAGTTTTTACAGAACTCTTGCACGTTCTTGACATTGTTACGTATTTAGTCAGAGAAGACGTGGCAGTAGAATTCAGAGTTTAGTTCATGTTTCTCCACGTAATAATTGGTAAGATTTTTGTCTTCTAGCAAAATCCCCTGCTCTACCGAGATTCAAATATTTGTGTGACCTTCTTTTTCGCCTAAGCTAACTCAGTTTTCCATCCATCTGGGGTAGGTAAATGAGTACCAGCATTTGCTGGGAGCCAACCGGCGCTGGGAAAAGGCTTCTCCGCCTAATTACGTTCCATTCTGACTCAAAACCGGAGAACCTTTATTTGAACATGCAATACGTATATAGCAGCAACCATTCTTACAACACTAGATTTTCTAACCAAACATAAAAATACATTGGAACATCGTGTTTTAACCCAAAATCATTTGTTTCTTGTGTTTGTCAGATAATTATAGTTGCCATTCTTTCAGTAAACATATGTGTACATTTGTTTTATTTTTTATCAGCTTCGATTCTCTCTCGCAAGTGCGGAAACAGAACTTAAAGGTGTGAAGGAGTAAGTACTTCATGTAAGCTCTAACAACTAGAACGGTTTTAAAATTAACGGCTTTAAAGAAAAGGTATGGAGCTCAATGTTTGTGAGAATTCTCGAGCAGGTGAAAACCCACGACTGCGTCTCGGGTTTTCACTGATCTGCTCTCGAATTCTCCCAAACGTTCACGTCGGTTTTCACCAGGCTATGAAGGCATGGAAAACATGTTTTATTTCTTAATCCTTTGTACAGGGAACCTGAATAGCATTTTATGGTTGAAAAAGTTCTTTCGGCCACGCGTTTTATCTTTTTTGTTGCGGAAAAAAGTAAAACATATCAACCAGGCTTTATGTCAGCATATCGTTAAGCATTGTACTGAGTTTGGATGGATGTTGAGTTTTCGAAAGTTAGAGTTTTCGATTTTAGGCTGTTTGCCATCAGTAACCTCGTAATGAAGTGCTAGTGTGACGCAAAAGGAGTGAAAAATATTGGCATTATCCCCACTCAAACCGTTCACTTATTTTTCAGCGAAATGAATGCTCGTGATGAAGTTATCGTCAGTCTTCATGGACAAATAAGGTGAGATAGTTCATTTCTTTTGAGAATGAAAATCTTGTTGTACAATTATTGAGATGGAGTTTGTCCGAAGTGTAAACAATGACTTTATGAATGATCGTCGTGGTTATGATTATTGAGACTGAGTTTGTTCCATATTGTAATAAACAAGGACGTTATGATAATGAATGATCGTCGCGGTTATGGTTATTGAGACTGAGTTTGTTCCGTGATGGAAACAAGAACGTTATAATTGGGCGTCACGGTTAAGATTATGGAGAATGAGTTTGTACCGAGGTGTAAATATGACGTGGAGGTTATGTATGCAATTTAAGCAATTATGAAAGAGAAACCTAAAACAGCTTTCAACTTTCAACGGGATTCTATGGGTTGTCCTCGGCGATAACGACGCAGTGCTCTTACTAGCTGAGCTATGAAGCTACGGCTGTGGAAGCAGATCGTTGGCGCTAAGAGTTTTATTCTCGCTTCTCTTCCACAAACTACTTAAATTGTGAACAAAGCCGAAAAAATGGTCCATATTGTAATGTTTAAAATCGTGTTAGATTAAAATGGTGAGTAGAAGTATTAACAAAAGCCATGTCGATCTGACATTTTTAAATACATCAAGACGATAACAAGTCCAAGAAAGGAAAACATCGTTTGTTTAAGTCATAATCATGAATTAAAGTTGAAATATTGTTCAATTTGAAGATCAGACTCGTTTTTTTTTAAAATCCAAAACTTGGATTTCCGAACAATGTTTTCCTTTCTTGGACTTGTTATCGTCTAGAAGTATTAACGGTGGCACTGATAACGGCGATCGACAATGATTGCGGTGGTGATAATGAAAATGATGGCGATGATGATAATAATAATATTGATGATGGTGTTGGTGAAGTTGATGATACTAGTAGTGGTTTTAATAAAGATGATGATAATGATGATGATTGTAATGATAATGCTAACAATGATGATGGTGGTGGTTGTGAGAATGAAGGTGATGGCGATGACAATGACATAACATATTGATTATGATTATGGTGGTGGTAATAATACTAGTGATGATGGTGATTGTGAAGGTGATGATGTTGGTGGTGGTAAAATGATGATGGTGGTGATAACGATGGTGGTGATGATAATGGTGGTGTTGATAATGGTGGTGTTGGTGGTGGTGGTGGTGATGATAATGATTATGGTGATGATGATAGTGGTGGTTTTTTGTGGCGGTGGTGACCATTATGGTGATAAAGATCATGATGGTGATGGTGATGATGACAATACTATCATATTGATAGTGATGATGTGATTATGTTAGAGATGATGACGAAGACAAAGATAATGCTGATAATGATGGTTGTAAGGATGTTTAAAATTGTAAAGATCAATAATGAAGATGATTGTGGTGGTGATGATGATGGTGATGATGATGATGATGGTGATGATGACGATGATGATGATGATGATGATGATGGAGATGATGATGATGGTGATGATGGTGATGATGATGATGATGATGATGATGATGATGATGGTGATGATGACGATGATGACAATGATGATGATGATGATGGAGATGATGATGGTGGTGGTGATGGTGGTGATGATGATGGTGATGATGATGGTGATGATGGTGTTGGTGGTGATGTTGACGAAGGACTAGTATATTATAAAGTTTTTATTTTGTATGTTTTATTTGAAATAAAAAAATGAAAAGTTCTTCGTTCATGGTTGAATTGTGTTATCCAGTTTTAAACTTCTTTTGCAGAAATTTTCACCTGGAGAAGAGCGAAAGGTAGTTTTCATTTAACAACTTTATAAACTATAATTCGTTTGTGGTTGTAACCGATTTTTTGTTAAACTAAGCAAAGTCCGAGTTGATATGTTTGTTAGTGAGGGATCTTAAAACTCTAAACTATTTAGTTGTAAAATATTTTTCATAAACACCAACCTTGTAGTTGGCTTTGTGGAAGAATAATCGTAAGGAGTTCATCGATTTTGTTTTAATCTAGCGAGGACAAAGGGCAGAGAAACGTTGAGGAAAAACTTTTTGAAAAGAAAAATTATATTATTCAGGTAGGTTTCAACTAAGCTCTTATTTTTACATGTTCAGAAAACTATTTCATCTCAATTGTGAGTGTGAGGTTCTTGGTACACGCAAGTTAGGGTGTGTTTACATGATACCGGATTGAGTTCGAACCGGAATGAAAAACAAAATTTGGTACCGTGTTTACATGAAAGTGATTCCGTACGAACTCGAACTGGAACAAAGCCCTACTAAATAGGGAGCCCGCAAAAGGCCAGCAGAAAACCAAAGAAAAATAAGACTACGCATGCTTTGACCAGGACGTTAACCTGTCTTGTTCCAGAATGAGCTTCGATCTCCGTTTATATGATTCCAGAATAGGATCTGGCACTGGATTGAAAGTTTCGATCCGGAACGAGAAACTGGTGCGAACTCGATCTGGAATGGCTTCACTTTCATTCCGGATTCATGTTAACACTGTGCTCCTAAATACAGAGTTACAAGAGGGGAATGAAGAAACCGGAGCAAGCTCATTCGAGATCGAAACTCGTTCCGGTATCATGTAAAAACACCCTTGACTTTTCAAGGAGGCCATTTGTAGTCAACTAGCCGAACAATGGTTAAAAAGACAGAGATTGTACATCCGGTTATATTATTACTCCTATATAAATGTGCCTAGCAATTGATAAATATTTGAATTTTACACCATTGTGTGAAGTTAAGAATTTAGACTGACGTTTTAGAATGTGGTCCTTCGTCGGTGTACAGTTTCTGTAAAAAATTGTCAAATTGTTTCTGTAGGAACGCCGACGCAGCATTCCATTTATGACTTAGCTAAGGAAGTAATGAAAACAAACCTTGATTATATTGTTTTGTAGATATTGATTTTTGTTCGCCGCGTTTGTTTAATCCATGGGCAGTAAGTGTAAAGAGCTGGGCGGCACAACAAGCTTCTCTAAGAGTCTGTCTATATTATGCTATAAAACAATTGGGATAGTCAGTGCGTTTTGATTGGTCTACAAGTGTGTTTTCATAGCGCTATGAAGCAAGAAAATGACGTGAGCAATATGGTTGGCTGTCTCCAAGTTGTGAGAATTTACAGCTTCATGGAAGAAATTAAAGTATACATATGCTTATATCATCGCTTTTGAGGGTTAATGGTAAAATAGGTGGCAACTCCGAGGTTACGCTTATTATACTTCCTATGTGACTTTCGTTAGTTAAATCTAATGCTGAAAGAACTTGTAGCTGAGCCTACAATGGTAAAGAGCAATTTTTACAAGATGCTAAATAGATCTTAAAATTACAAAATAGTTGTTCCTTAATATATGTTTACCCATGCAATTCCATGAAACTGTAGCGATATCTAATTTCTCCCACGCTTTAAAAAATACAGCCAGTCAGAGGCCTGAAAAGCCGCTGCATATTCTGCGATATCCAAGGAGTAATATTCCAGCTTGCTTTCCCGCCATTACTTGCGTGCGACTATCGAAATGGCGCCAAACTGTTTGCGTACGTTTCCGAAATGGTGCCAAAGTTGTCGGTCAACGTCGTGAGAGTTCTTGTGTAAAGTAAAATGTATAAGTTTAAAGATAAAAGCACACATTTTGGCTAAAGATCGCAATATTCTAAATTTTCCAACTAAAATCACTGTCTTATTTCCAAACTGAATGAGTTCTGTTGTCTGCCGACAAAACTCTGCCGGCTAAATAAAAAAAATTGAAATTTGAACTTTGCGCATCACGCTCCGAAAACAAATGATTTAAGACGTTGCCATGTCAAATTTGTAATTTTACTTGTGAAATTATGAATTAACGCTGAAATTTCGCTTCAAAATTTTAATCCGAAATGAGTCTCCATATATATATATATGTGATAAAAAAAATGTTTTATCAGTGCTCGCCAGAGCTTAAAACGCCAGCACAAACTTCGGTTTTAGTTCTTCGTTCTCCATGCGGGGGACAAATTAGTTAGTTGTATTTTTAGGGCATGGGATATAGTAGCTATGCAATGCTTTCTCATGGGATACCGTAGAAATGCCACTTGTCACGTGATTCGTGGCATATTCCACGGTATCCCACTCCAAACTATTGCATAACTACGTGTAATCTTGCACATCTTGTGGCATTGCTTTATTCACATGACACATGGGATAAAGTAGTTATGACACTCGCCTAATGGCTCGTGTATATACGGAAAATACAAGTGATGCACTTCATATTCTATGGTATCCACTCAAAAGCTATGCATAACTAGTATATATCAAAGTAGAGCAGTTTGTTCAAGATGTCTTGTGTTTTACAAACTCATCTATGATATTTTGCAGCTTGAAGGAAGACTAAGGCAGTTGTCTTATGAACTCGAAGGAAGGAACACCGTAATAAGGTTATTCACTAATTTCCATTGTCTGTTTATAAAATAATTTGATTGTTCAACAAGTATGTTCATATGTTTATAGCGCTTTAGATATCTGAACAGAAATAATTATAAATGCAGCTGAAAGTAATTAGCAAAACAGTTGACTGTCTCCAAGTTGTGAGAATTTACAGTTTAAAGAAATAGAACTATAAATATTTACGCGCCTCGTATATCGTCTTTCTTTTTGTTAAGTCGGAAACAATTAGTATGTAAAAAAATCAAAACAAAAAACATGTTCTGCGATCCTTCATAGTCTGGTGAAAACTTCGGCAAAGCTTGTAAAATTCTCGACCACAGGTGCAAACCCTCATTGATCTGCTCTCGAATTCTCCCAAACGTTCGCTTCGGTTTTCATCAGGTTATGAAGTCCCGGAGAACATGTTTTATTTCTTAAATCAAAGTCGAAATCGTTCATTGTGAAGAAAGCTCCAAGGACTACAAGCTACTTACTGAGTTGATCTTAAAAATGTTTCAAACTTGAATTGAATAAATCGGCTATATATGGCTTCCACTTTGTTGGATTTTTTATCTTTCATTAATACATTTGATTTAATCTTTTTGTTGATGTGAAATTAAATCGAGAAGGTATTAAAATGAATTTTTCAGAAACGTTCCTTTAAAGACACAAACAATGTGACGAGAGAAAGTTCCTCCACGGAGTTGCTTGGCGTGCAAACTTTAAGATGTTCTGGATCAAAACCAGAAGTAGATCCAATTTCTGTTTATTGCTGATTTTTTTATCCAAGTAAATCGATGTGTGTTACCAAAAAAAGTTACAAAGAAAGCCTGAAAGCCTTGGAAATATTGTTGCACAACTTTTTTGCCAATGTTGTCGAGATTGTCGCCGGCCATCTTTTTTTATTCTATTAGTACCTAGGTCTTTTCCCATCTTTCAACCGTGATCACCCCAGGAAGGTTAAATGAAGTTCGAAGTTCAAATTTCAACATTTTACAGATTTTACTGACCCTCATGAAAAAATTAAAGGGCAATCATTAATCAGCTTAAATCAGTGGAAATATTTAAAAGTTATAAATACGTTTTCTTTGTCTAGTTATATTCACAGAAATGGAAGATTAAATCAAACATGTTTTACAAGGATTAACTAATGAAACAAATTGACAGCCATACTAAACAGACAATTAGTTAATTAAAAGTGGTGTATAAATCTATCGAAGACTTTTATAACAGTTTATCTCATGCCTTAAAAAAACAGCTAATGAAAACCCTGGAATTCCGTTGCGTGTGCTACATTATCCAACGGGTAGTATGACAACCGGACAAACGGCATTTCCGTTTTGTACTTACGGGCCACAACTGTGTGCGTACGACCCGAAATTAGGTCAGAAACTGTGAACGTAGGTTCAGAAAAGGCGCCAAAACTCTGTGCGTACGTCTCGAAATGGCGCCATAACTTTTTGCTTAACAAAATGGCGCCAAAACTGTGTACGTGCTTTCCGAAACCGCGCCAAAACTGTGTGTGTACGTTACGAAATTTCGCCAAAACTGTATGCATCCGTCTCGAAATGGCTCCATAACTGTTTGCTTACGTAGCAAAATGGCGCCGAATTAACTAAGTGCTTGCTTTCCGAAACGGCGCTAAAACAATTTGTTTTGTCAGAGCGTAAGAGTTTTTTGCCTTGAAATAATTTCATTACAGGGTTGGTAGCCGTGACGTTTACAAATAGCTTGTACTAAATTTTGGCCGATTATACAGTTATATTGTAGTTTTCCACAACTTGTTATTGCAGTTGAGCTTAACTTTTGCATACTGTTATTTTTATTGCGTATATATATTTTATAAATAAGGAAGTGAAGAAGAAGAGAAGAACTTTTTTATTATCTTTAATGTTACTCACCGAAGTATACAGTATAGATAGCACAAAAGTGCTAGTAGCTAACTTGAAGCCACTATACTGGGCACTATGGCCATGTTGGTAGCGGGATTAACCCCTTTAAACTTTAGGCTCAGGTTCCATAGCTATGCCATGCTGTTGAAGCCTAAAAAGGGATAACAAGTTGTCAATGGCTGCTAGCAATCAGGCTCACTATTTTTTATGATAGTTTAAAGGGTAAATCCCGCTACCAACGTGGCCATAGTGCCCAATATAGTGGCTTCAAGGTAGCTACTAGCACTTTTGTGCTATCTATACTTGAGTTCATCTTTATAACCATATCCCACAATGATTGTGCTTTTAGCATTACTTATGTTCGTTTGGGGAACCTGAGCCGGTTTGCTAGCTATGCCTTGCTGATGAGGCCTAGAAAGCTCAGACAGCTGCTAATAATTTCTAGCGAAGGTAGCTAGCCCGCTCAGGGGTAAGCCCTGGCGTTCTACTACACGAAACAGCTGCTAATAAGATCTAGCGAAGGTAGCTAGCCTGCTCAGGGGTAAGCCCTGGCGTTCTACTACACAAACGAAACACGGCTGCTTATATAAGATATAGCCTTGGCAGCAAGGCCGTTCAGGGGTAAGCCCTTGTGTAATACTACATCGAAACAGCTGTCCATGGCTGCTTGCAGTTTGGTTCACTATTATTATGGTAGATTTAGCGGGGAAAGCCAGCTACCAACGTGGTCATAGTGTCCATTATCGTGGCTTCAACTTAGCTATATTTCACGTTGATATTTAAAGCAACATCCCACAAGCATTGTGCTTTTACAACATTTTAAAGAAGCATACAAACATGTTTCACAAAAACTCAAAAACAGAAAATAACTGTAATCTACAATCATTCTTCCATTTAGAAGCACTATAACTTCTGGCTTGAGAGCTTACCATATAATAAAGTCAAAGGACACTATACAAAAGTCATTTGCGCTATTTGGACTTTCGTTGTTTATGTTTGAATTGCTGTAAAATTGCTATAAGTGTAGCTTGGTTTGGGGAGCGGGATATATTGTATGAAATTGTGTGAAATATTCTTACTGTGTCTAGGTTTCTTGTTCTGTTTTAACTTCTCCCGTTGGCTTGTACATGAAATGGATAGTTACAAGCTCTTATACTGTGTATTTCTTCAGCCTTTCTCATCTGATTTTCTGATTACTTGTAATCGTGTTTCTGACTGTGTTGGAGTCTCTTCAGACTGATCGGTGTAACACTTTGCGTTATAGCACGCCGGAGGAACGAGACGAGTGGATTGAGGTAAGAGAACCCATTGATTAGTTCACTCAAAATAGTTTTTGTACATTAATCAACGCTAAATAACACATGCCAACGGAAAGCTAATTTGTTTGTGGGTTGTTTGACTCAACAATAATGGTTGGCAATTGCGAACTAAATCGTCTTACGAATCTAATGGCTCAAATACTGATTTTCTAGTTCTGCTATCTGCAGCGTTAAGCTTGGTAAAGTCTTTCTTTCCATGTGGATAGGAAACTAATCTTTATACTTGTTGACAGGTACTAAACAAAGCAATTGAAGACCAAACAAAGAAGAAGATAACATTTATAAATAAGACGGCGGGACACGTAGATGCATTGGTTTGTTTGCTTGTATTTTGCTCTATTAACCCTTTTAGACCCCAGTCAGTTATCAACATCCAACTTCTCCTTACATAACACATACAAAATAAGACATTTGGTAATGAGAAAATGAGAATCGATCTAACAAAGCCAACTTTTGAAGATTAAAATTACAATTTTTTTCAAACTTGTTCAATGAAACGTGTGAGAACAAGTTGGGAGAATTTCACAACAGAAGTGGGACTGAAAGGGTTAAATATAAAAACCAAAATTAAGTTAATAGAAGCTTTTAAATGGCACGACCGAAATTAAGTAGTTTTAGTTTAATGTTTAATTTGTAAATTTGTCTTTCAAATAGCTCTTGATTATGTGGTAAGTAAAATTTTACATCATAAACACATTTTTGCCAAGCTCAGTTTTTTCAACAAAAACAGTTTTACAAATAGAAAAGTTTTACACCATAATGAGAATAATTTTTGAAATGATGTTTTGGACTGTAGTCCTTCGCTGAGAAAGGACTAAGTCCGAAACATCAGTTCCAAAATTCTTCTCACTACAGTGTAAAACTTATCTATTTGTAAATTGATTCAGTTTAGCACAGTAATTCATACAGCACATTATTTCCTGAATACTCACTTACTGTTCCATCTAGAATAATTATTTTGCATTTAAGCATGGTAATCAATTTTTGAAACAGATTTTTTCATGCAATAAACCACTGTTACTTTTTGAACTCCCTCAATATTTGGCACAACTACTTCAACATGAGGTGGAACTACTTCAATATGGGGTGAAACTACTTCAATATGGGGTGGAAGTACTTCAGTATGGGGTGAAACCACTTCAATAAGAAATGGAACTACTTCAATATGGGGTGAAACCACTTCAATATGGGGTGAAACCACTTCAATATGGGGTGAAACTACTTCAATAAGAGGTGGAACTACTTCAATATGGGGTGAAACCACTTCAATAAGAGGTGGAACTACTTCAATATGGGGTGGAACTACTTCAATATGGGGTGGAACTACTTCAACATGGGGTGAAACCACTTCAATAAGAAATGGAACTACTTCAATATGGGGTGGAACTACTTCAATATGGGGTGGAACTACTTCAATATGGGGTGGAACTATTCAATATGGGGTGAAACTACTTCAACATGGGGTGAAACCACTTCAATAAGAAATGGAACTACCTCAATATGGGGTGGAACTACTTCAATATGGGGTGGAACTACTTCAATATGGGGTGGAACTCCTTCAACATGGGACATAACTTCTTTAATTTTAATATGGGGTAAAATTACTTAGGCTGAGGGAAAAAATATTTTGTTACCATTTAACTTACACTCAAGCATGAGAGCATATATCTCATTTGGACATCCTTTTGGAGATGACATTCGATAACCAGTCTCCAACTTCTCATAAACTTGAGATAGGTCAATGCCAGGGTAAGGTGACATACCATATGTTGCTAGTTCCCATAGCAACACTCCAAAGGCTTTGAAAATAAAATGTGTACAAAGTCAGGGCCTGTAAGATTAGATTTTAACCGAAAAAATGTAAAAGTTTGCCTCATTCTGTAACTAAGCATTAACCCTTTCACTCCCAGGAAGGTTTTCGATTTTGAACGATTTTTTGTATCAAAACAGTCAATTAGCTTTCTCTAATCCATATTAGGCATTGCCATGGAAACATCCCACGTTATGTAAGGCCCAGGGATTGTGTTTTCACTTTATGAGGCGATGGCGTCGTTGAAGTGTTTTGTCGCTACTGTAGCCGCCGTTAAAAGTGTATAATTTTTGCTCATTTTCGAGCCTTTTTTGCCTCTCTTCACTACTGGATAGCATCATGAAGCTTGAAGGTAGCATTTGA
>JANCMA020159298.1:0-13956 GCA_024336925.2 Zoanthus solanderi
GGCCCTTTTTTTTTTTTTAAGAAAGATAACATTGACCTATCAAAAACATATTCATTTTATCAAAAACTGCTTTCACAATTGTTATTTTCTAACTAAAATTAAAGCTCTCATTGTGTTACGCTTTTTTAGCATATTCACATAGAACAATTTTTTTTTGCAATTTCTTTTCCCACGACTGAAACTAGAAATTAAAAAAAAATCCCTTCTTCATAAAACTCAAATTAGAACTGAGGCTTAGTTTTAGCAGAAACACCGTGTACAAAATAGCGTGATAACGAAGGATCTGTGAAAGCTTATCAGCCACAATAATGATAAAGAGGAATAATAAAAGAATGGCTGATCTACTACGAGGAAATTAACTTGTCAGTGAACCAATATGAATAGGAGCTCGGAAAAAACTGCAACTGCCGCCGCAGACAGCTGTTCCGTCCTCAGTTAAGTTATAGCGTTTGTTTCTTGTTTCATCGTTTTATCATCGGTCTCTCAACACTTGACGTCATTATCTAATGCGGCAGTTTGAATTTCGTATCGTATCGTCATCCTCGTGAAGGTACAAAAGTCAACTCCCCCGGGATGATTAGTTGTGGATAAGCAAACAAAAATCTGTGTAGCTAGTTTTGTGGTTAGTATAGAACTCCTGGCGCGGTTTAGTTTTGTACTTGTGCCCAGGCTTGTGCACTTCGGCCGGTTAGACCTTGGCTATGCCTATGGTTTTGCATGGAAGCATTTTTCTTGGCGTCAAGGAAGCTCACAGCTGGGAGAAGGCAGCTAGCTCGCTTAAATCATCAGTTTTATACAGTTGCAATTTATCCTTTTACGGTCTTGTATGCAGACTAGGCTACATAGCCCTCTAAGAGCAATTGCTACTTTTTTATGTCGAGGTATAAAAAAAAGTAGCTATGGTCAGCGGACTCCGTACGAGGCACAGTGCGTTAGGTTTCATATTTTTAAGAAAAATCACCATGATTTGAAGGCGACTGAAGCACAGACCACAGATAACATATTTCGTCTCCTACCTTCCCTTTTAGTATAATACAAGAGAAAGGAAAAATCTTTAAAATCTTGAAAATGTGTCAAGAACTATACAGCAGGACAAACAGTAACTGAGTATAAGTAAAAGTGGATTTCATTTCATATTTATTCTGAAATCGATTGGTCATGATATGACAGTGTCCCATACATTCTCGTATATAAATGCTACTACACAAATAGTTAGTTTGAGCTGGGTCACCTGTCACTAGCTAAAGGCTATATGCACTGTTTATGTATTATATATCCTCAGAGTACAAAAACTTTTCTTCAAAATTACATCCAGAACTAGAATATATTTCAATGCTAAAACACCATGTTTCCCATTGCAAGCAGAAGGGCTGTTTGTTCCTTTCTTTGGGTAGAATTTCTTACTCATCTTTCCCAAAAGAAAAATATTGAAGCTTCGGCTGTCGCGATGAAGTCGAACTTCCAAATTTAAAGATTTCTGAATCTAAAAAATCAAAATTTGTTTATTTTAAGCCATCTGGGATTTTAATGTGTAAATCAAAAGAAGTATATAAATAAATATATATTCTCATCCAGGTTTCGATGGTTTTCCCAACAAATTAAAAGAATGGTCGTGAAAAAACTGAGACAAACGGTTGAACTTAGAGGCTTGAGAGAGCCTTTAGGCGTTAGGGAATGATCAGAAAGTATGTGTAATATATAGGATGTGGTGGGGGAAGGATGAAGGGGGTGGAGGGGGTGGAGTGGGTGGAGTGGAGGATATTTTAAAATTTAGTCATAAAATTTCGTACCCCCGTCCCCCCCCCGGTAAGTGTCGGAATAGGTTTCGTACCCTTCCCCAAAAGGATGGCAAAATGTTTCCTATACCCCTCGAAAAAAAATTATAAAATAAAACTGAGCAGGACAAGAAAAACAAAAAAGAAGATATCAGTATATTTAGAGCTACCCCGCCAATACTTGAATGAAAAAAAATACAAGCCAGTATTGAAATAATGTTCCAGTTGAGGGTTACAACTTCGATTTCTTGGTACGTACTTTATTGATGAGAATGTGGCCTTTAAAAGATATAAAAAAAATCAAACAACAAAATTGAACAATACTGGAATGTAATCTCAACTGATGTAAAATATTGTCTTTCAAAGTAACATATTTCAAATAACCTTAAACATGCAGCAACAAACTAAATACTTACAAAATTACTTGCTCTCCAGTTAGTTGCAGTCTTCCCATACTTTGTTCTTGTGAATATTGTATCGATGTCTTCATTATCTGCCCCATCATGGTGGCTCTTGTGCTCTGTCTTATTTTCATCGCCTCATGAGGATTTAAATCTTGATGATGCAGCTGCAGTGTCATCCAGAACAATATCATCATCACTATCCGATTCGCTTTGAGACAATTCTCCCTCACCAGAGTCAGATTCAGAGTCATCAGGCTGAGGTGGATTTTCGGTTTGGAGTCTTAATGAGGCAATGTGGGAACCAATAGGTAGTACCTTCTAATATTTCCAAATGTTGCACGTTTTTCTTTACCAATGGCTTTTCTCACACAAATTTTGTACAAAAAAAATTCAAAATCACTTTCTGTTTCCAGCTTTCCCTGTTCCAAGTATTCCTTTGCATTCTTTCTTGGCTGAAAATTGTCAAAAGAGCGAACCTGGGTCCGCAGTAATTGGCTGTATGGCTGTTTCGGGTGCCCTGCCGAGGTATTTATTATCCTTCTTATTATATTTTTTTGTGTTGTATTTTTTTTTTTTTTTTTGTATTGTTAATTGTGTACTACCTATTTCTGTTTTGAATTGTATAATTATATTTTGTTAACGGCAAACCGAATAAATAAAATAAAATAAACACATGCAAATATTTGGTTGGGAAGCCATTAGCACTAAAAATATTCTTCTGCACCGACCAAATGTTTGAAAACATGTTTATTTTCTTCCCTTCAAAATTTAGATCCGTGCAGAGGACTATTATTAGCTAAATTTTTCTATATTATGAAAGAGACTCATTCAAACATTATACGTTTCAGGGCCAGCTTTAATAATTCTTATGCTAAAACCAGAGTTCCTTTTGTATTCGCAACGTTTCAGCCCGAGCCTGTGTTCAGCTAGACTGCGAGCAGTCCCTTTCTTTTCCTCATAATCAGTCGAATTTTGAAGTTTGAGCGGCGAAACTGCAAGCAAAAACCGTTTAGAAACTGTTGACTGGTTGTATTGTGGGCGGGGAAAGGAGAGGAAAGAAAGACTGCACTGGTTTCAGTCAAATTGAAATTCCTAGGCGCTCTAATGACTAGAAATTCCAATTGGTTGGTTTTAACACGTGATGAAGTCTGTCATTCACTCGGCGTTAGTCCGCCAATAAGCCATTTCACAGTTCCTGAAAGGTAACCAAGCCTCTACATGAAACCGAGGCGAAGGTTTTTCTGGCTTAGTTAGAGAAGTGGAAATAATTATCATAAGAAAGAAACTTATTAGCATGTCTATTATTTCCACTTATCTAACTGTGCGAGGTCAACCTTCGTCTCGGTTTCATGTAGAAGCTTGGTTACCTTTCAGGAACTGTGAAAGGGTTTATTGATAGTTAGATAACAATAGATAGAACATGCGTGCTAGTACCTAATTAAAAGCCAACAACTGATGGGCACCAAGGCCATGTTATTGTAGCGAGCATTGCACCCGAAATCGATTAACAATAACGAACCTGAATGACAGCATCAGCTTGGCATAGCTTGGCAAGCTAGTAAACATGATTAACCTTTTTAGTCCCAGTTGTATTGTTAATTTCTCCCAACTTGAGCCCACACTTTTCATTAAACAAGTTTAAGAGAATATTACTTTTAATCTTCAGTAGTTTGCTTTGTTTGATCAATTCTCTTTTTCTTATTACCAAATGTCTTGTTTTGTACGTGTTATGTAAGGAAAAGTTAAAGGTTCCCACGGAATACATTATACATGTGTCATCTATTGCCAACCTTGTACCCAGGCCCATTTACGTCAAGGAAATAAGCCTGGGTGCGAGGTTGATCTATTGCTGGTTTTCACCGACGTCATGGCAGCCATGTTGGTGGTATACTCTTAACAAAAGTATTTTTATTATTTCTTTTGTTTGAGACACCAACATGGCCGCAAATGTCTGTCTTTTTGTCTCTTGGGATTGTGTAAAAATCAAGAATACTTGCAAATATTATTTAAGCCACGTCCCACATGTACTACGCTTTTATTGTTATTGATAACAATCTGGCCAAGACATTTTCAAATTTAAGAACAAATACAAGCTGAAGTTTGGTCAGACGTGTGTGTTTTATGGAGTTAATTTGCATTGCAAAAATTTAAATTCATGATTATGCATTAATGAAAACATACAATACTTTCGTGATTGCGGTACTAGCGAATTAAATTCTAGAATAAGCCAAAATGTTGACTTTTTTAAAAAAAGATGAGCCCGTAAATAAAACGTTTATCGCTAATACATAATTTTAAGTGTCATAAAAAATTATCTGAAAACACAGCAGTAATAACAACAGACAACTAGTGAAAAGATAATATAGAAATCTTTATTCAATATATACCGTCTTTTTACAAATAGATACATAATTCTGATAGCATCAGCTTTTCTAACCCCCACACGACTGCAAAACATAACTTAACCAAATGAGAAACGTTTGACGAGGTCTAAGAACTTTTTTAGTTTCTTCTAAAAAAGACAATATTTTTCTTTTTTACATGATAAAAATCTATTCTAGAATCAAGGCATTTGCTACATTTCGTTGCTAGGACCACTGCCACATTACCTTTGCCTTATAGCAGTCTCACGTTTTTGCACTTAGGAAAAATCATGTTCATGATTCATGTTATCTAATATAGAAGACCATCAAACGTTTCATTTAACAGATCACGATAAACTAACCTAAAATTCTCCAAACCATTTCCTTATTATCTCATAGGAAACTGACTGAGCCTGTGTGTTAGCTATGCCATCCTACTGAGGCCTAAAATGGCTACTAGCATTACGGCTCACTGCTCTATCTATTTTAATCGCTGCACGTACAAGTTTGGCGTGCTATCTCTAATTGTCAGGAAACAAATTTCATTTGCAAGTTTGTTTTCGAGTCGAATAGAAGTTCGAGTTTTTAAAATTTTGAAAAGTTATCTTAGAAATGCAGCAATAAAAGCAAAATTATGCCACACTTTCTTTTTAAAAACGTAGCTAACCCCAGACATAAGGTAGTTAAACAAGATCGAAAATATTTTTATAGTATTTTTTTTTAAACTATAGACCACATTAGCAGACAGTTAAATCTGTCTGTTGACAAAACACAACTTACTTCCACACAACTGGAATACTTTTTAACCTTACTTAAAAATTGTCCATCCACTTTAATTTATTTTATGTAACGTTAAGCCATTCTAGGCATTTTAAAAAGTTTTACCTGAACATTTAAAAACAAACATATAGAAAACAGATATATACGAGAAGAAAATGTACATTCTACCTGTGGCCGTAAAGTGACACTGATTAACAACATATAACTATTACTTAAGTTAAATATTTAACTACTATAAAAATATACAAGATATTGCAGACATGCGGTACTGAGTACACTAAAAGTTTCGAGTTGATTCTGATTTGAATAATCACGACAAAAAATAAGCGACTACTATACTCATTTTAATCTCTATATTGGTCATCCTGTGTAAAATTGAGAGATCACAGGAAGACCGATTAAAAATTTTGGTAAGCCCACGTATGGTGCATATACAAGTATACAAATTTTAAAATCTAGAATACACATTTTTTTCTGAAAGTTTTCTATTATTCTATCTCGTACCCCACTTAGTATAAGTGCGAAACTTTCTGCTGTTCTACTTAACATGAACTGTACCACAAAATACTTTTATTTGTACAATCGCTTATATTCTATAATATACATGGAATGAAATATATAATTTTCATGTCTTTTTAAAGTTATAAACGTTCGAAGTTGTTTTTACCACAAGTTCGGTAAGCTTTGTTGACAAATTGTTTAAGTATGAATAAGAGTTGGAAATACTTTGGTTTAACTTTAGAAAGAAGTTGAACTAGTTTCCCCTTTAAAAAGATACTTCCCCAAGAAGATATAACAAGAAAACTTGTCCAATTAAGGATATCTCATCTTAATATTTAGGTTAGAAGATATATATGGAGATTTTTGTTTTGGAAGCCTCTGGTTCGGCACAGGACGTCCCAGTTCGTACCTTAGTTGGTATTTGGGCCTAGGTCCCCCAAATAAGTACACAGGTTGATGTTTATATTTCGGTTTAATGTTGAACCATTTTCAAAACGAAATAGTTAATTTACAAACATATTGATGGATAGATATGTTTGTAAATTCACTACTTTGTTTTGCGAATGGTTAACATCAAACCGAATTAGTATTTACCAAAGCAACCGCATGTCCATTTGCGCGAGCTCTGATTGGCTCCCGTAACTCGCGGTATCCAAGACTATTAGTTGATTTTGAGACGGAAGTCAAAATGACAGGAAGCGCGCGCTAAAAATAAAAAAAAATGTTTACATTGTATTGTTTCTTTGAAAATAAAGTGTATTATTCTCCCATAACTTCAATAAACACTAATTTGGGTCGCGGTATATATCAAGCACAAGGCATCGACCCTAATGAGGATAGTTGTTTAATACAAGCACCATCCCTACATCTTCTAACTTAAATATTAAGTTGAGATATCCTTTATGGAACCAGTTTTATTGTTACATTTTCTTAAAGAAAACCTCGGCTGTCCAATAATATTCATCACAAACAAGATTTTTTCTCAACTTGTGTCCACATCAGCAGCACAAATTTGATAATTCTTTGTATATAGTTCACGCCAGGCGATTTGCTTTTATCACTGAATTTCTTGCGGGCCGCCATCTTGAAATGTAACGTGTTTGTGTTGTAGTGCCAGTCTCTGCTCTTGATAAAACAATAGCAATCAACGAGTGGGTGTCTGCCACTGCAACGCAACTACGTCAACTTTCAAGATGGCGGCCCGCAACAAATTCAGTGATCAAAACAAATCACTTAGCATGAATTATATATATAGGTTGATGATGTAGATACAAGTTGAGGAAAACTCTTATTCGAGATTGATATTGTTGGACAGGCGAGGTTCCCTTTTAAGCTCGCAGCTGAGTATGGAAAAACAAGAAGTTACGTCGTAAAACAACCAAGGGAAAAAGCTCTTGCTTACTCCTTATAAGAATTGAGCTGACTATGATTGGCACTAATGATAATTTTAAAATACATAGTTTTTAAACAAAGACCACATTGGTGCATAAACTCAAACTTATTCAAAGACCTTCGACAAAACACCGTTAGTCTTTTAAGGTTGTCCTTACTGAACGTGCACAAAAATGGCAATTTAAGAAAGCTGTGTATAATTCTTGATAATTAACGTCAGTACAGGAAAATAAACTATGAGAAATAATTCTAAAACCTTTCAACACTCCAAATTATTCTCCATGAAAACTACAGAAGCATCGTAGGTTTTCAATCCTATCTCACTGCAATTTGTTTACTCTACTATAAATGCCGAAACACTTCACTAAAATAGAATGTTTTTAAAGAAAAAAAAACTACGTAAATTTCAAACGTTTGCTTTTTTTCACATTATAATCTGAAATAGCTCTTCTGCTTTATATATGACCATTGAATACTTCCACTATGTCTACAAAATGGAAGAAAACTGCAGCGGGATCCGAAGACATGGAAAAATCTGCTATAGGAGCAACTGGGAACCTGCAGCTCTCACACTACCTTTAGCTGCGTCTAGATATCTTTTGAATCTGTACACTTTCGTCACCTACTCCCTGCAGTCTACGTTAGGCGATGACAAGGTAGATGGTGACAGGGATTTCAGTCCTTGACTAACTTATAAATGTGATGCTGTGCTCCATGTTCACTGCCTGACACCTCGAACACATATGCCAAGCACAGCAAGGTCTCTTGCGTTTCTCGGTTGGTAACCACCTGAAAACAAAACAAACAATCAAATACTTACAGAATCTATCTTAAACACTGTTCCCTTGATGGAAGATTTACGAATGATGTTTGGCACCTTAAAACTTTTTAGAGCACTGTTCAATATTTTCTCAAAACCTACATACATGTATAGACCCAACGGCCGAATCAAACAGTTTCACTACTTTGCTAGCTTTACGAGCCATGCATCTTTAGTTCTAAATTCAAACCTTGTTTATCATTTTGCTCATTCACTTCATGAAGTTGTATGTTAATCGGAAACTGTTTGTAAACGATAACAAAAACAACAGTATTGATTTATTGGCATTTTGAAAACATTTTGTTTACATCAGAGAGTATCTAATAAATATATCTGAAAGGTAGCTAATCCTTATATTCTAGATATAATAGGGAAGGATCTGAGATGCTACACAATGTTTTGTCAAAAGAACACAATCCAATTGTGTCTACTGATCCACATAACCAGAATGTTACGGATTTCTGGAAATTATTCAATAGTAACTTTTACAGATAAAAAGTTAAAGGAGAAATCTTTTTACGAATCTAGTGGCACATGTAAACTTTTAGTTATAAAAAAAATTTTATTAAAGTGATCTGACACTTGGCTTAGACAAGGTCTTGTTGCTTTAAATCCCCTGCCCCCCCCCCTTCCCCGTTAAGAATCCCAATTGACTGGATGCAAATGAGTTGCCTATTTAAAACAAATAGTGGGATCAATCCCCCGGTGTTCGGTAAACTACTCACCCACCCATCCCAAGGGTTACGGTCAGGGTTAAGGTTCCAGTTAACACAAACCCTAGGAAGGGGGGGGGGATGAGTAGTTTATCAGAAACCGAATTGAACCGATTAGTGTAGGAGCTAACTTTTTTGTTGCTCTGAACTAAGGGCTGACGCAAGTCAGCTTCAACAAAATTTACAGAGATGATCATAAAATTTCAATGTTGAGTTGTCTATATTACTATTGCTCTTTTTCAAGAAGCTGAAAACTCTAAAAAAAGTACAAATTTCAAAAATTCTAGCTATGAAATAAAGGTCTATTTCGTATTACCAAGACCTGGTAATCGGCTCTTCCAACATTCATTCTATCATATTTTTAAAAAGATAATAAACCGATTTGTACCTGCAATATTGTGAAATTCTCCAAAACACTGTTCATCATATATTTTTCTGGCAGCTGCTTCAACTTGTGAATAAAATTGATCATGTATTCACACATAGGTGAGCGATGAATCCGATATACAAATCGTCCATTCTCATAATGGCCATACTCAGTCTGGAGACAGCAAAGAAACAAACAAAACAACATTTAGTATTGTGCAATCGTTGGAAAAGACACAATGGCTTTTTTCTCAGTTAGGTAAAGATGATGCAACATTTAGCGTTACAACTTGGAGGGGTTAAGGGGAATTGTGGTGGGAGAGGATTTAAGTGACACACAAACGATGCGAGTGTTTGCAGAAGCATGTCGCGGTCCTGTTCGTTGTTTTGAAAAGCCGATCGTAAAAAGTGTTGAAAGTACATAATGTACCCACACAAACACAGAGATTGCTAAATTCTTTGTGTAGCAGCATTTATTGCATATGACGTAACGTTCATTACAAATCAACTCGAATTTTTGAAAAAAGATAACACTGAAAAACCTACAAACATAATTAATGTATCTTACGAGGCAAGTTTCTAGAGAACAAAGCACTGCTGGCACTTTTCTCAACTAATTTCTACATGGCCCGAATCTGATTGTTAGCAACTATAGAAACCACTATATGCAAACAGGTTAGAACTATTGCAATGCTTTATAACCTTTAAAAAGCTCGAGTTAAACGCCAATGAGAATAAATGTTTTTTCTTATATGGATAATGGTGTTTTAGCGCAACCTAAACACTGTATTTTCCATATTAAAACAATATTACCAAATGTCACGGATGTACGCGCACGTCCTAAAAAAAAAAAATTCCCGCCAGTTTCTTGTCGCTTGTTTCTGGCAAAATATGGCGGCTCCATGAGTTTTCGATGACGTTTCAGATGTAGTTTTATCCAGTTTTAATGTTGTATAACCTTTTATGCACGTTTTTGTAAGGAATATTGCTATGTTTGCATTGAAATGAAATTAAAATTAAACTTATAGTTTTATTTTAGTTTGTCTGAGTTTGTCTATGTAATAAAAGAACATTTCACGATGGGTACTAAAGATATGAATTTTACTTTTAAAACACCATGTAAAATAGAGGATATTTAATGATAAATTGGATATATTCAACCGCTTGTCAAAGAAACATTTAGCTTTTCAAATGAGTAGTAAGTAAGGAAGTCATTTTACCTCAACTTTCTCGACAACTTGTTTGCCAAATGAACAGACTTTTGTTGAACAAGTGATAGTCATATTTTCATGTGATTCGTACCTAGGACCAAAAAAAAAACATGTCAAGTGTTTCTCGTTAAAAATATTGAAACAAGTATTCAAGTGCTCTAGCGAGTAAGTTTAACACGCGATTTAGATATATTCCAAGGCTGGTCGGGAATTTTTCAACTACTCAAAGGAAATGACTCTTGGAACATTAGCTCTAACAAAGCTTATGCTCAAATTCCAACTCCCTGTACTACTTACGGCAATGATCAAACAATTTTCAACCTTGAGTTGTCTGCATTGCGTTTTGGGTTGCCCCAGGCCAAGGGCTAACGCTCTAAGGTGTGCTCCTTAAAGTGATGACAAAAAGTTAAACTGTAACGGTTTAATTGTGATAGAAAAGAAAAACAGTTAATCAAATACCAAGCTACATAAAAACAGTAACAGAATTTGTAACAAATTTATTTTAATATGTGAATTCCAAGCAGAGTAAAAAATCCCGTGAAACTTCTTACTATAAAACATTTTATTTTATTATTTTATTTTCGCATAACTCGTAGTTGATAGCAGTGTAAACTTACGTGCTTGATACACCATAGAATGCTCCCGCTTCATCTTGAATGTTGGTATTAAGGTCAGCCTGAAAATTTGCAAAAGTTGTACTTTGGTCCAACAACTCCAAAACTATTTATTATCATCTATTATCGCAAGCTACATCTATGAACATAACTATCTTTAATACCAACATCATCATCAGCATCGCTATCGTCACCAACACCACCATCATCATTGCCACTACTATCATTATCATCATTGCCACTACTATCATTATCATCATTGCCACTACTATCATTATCATTAACAATCATCAAATTATTAACACCATCATTATCACAACCACCATTATCATTATCACCACCATCATCATCATTGCCACTACTATCATCATCATTAACAACCATTACATCAATAACAGCATCATTATCTCAACCATTATTATCAATATCACTACTATCGTTATCATTAAGTATAACACTCATCGTCATTAGCAACAATCATAAGATCATTAACAATATCATTATCATCACCACTATCACCACCATCATTATTCACACTACTATCATGAACATCACAACAATCATCACATCATTAACACCACCATCATTATCATCACCACTACTATCGTCATCATCATCATTAGCATCACAATCTTTACTACATCCATCACCACTGTCAGCACTTATCACCGCCTTTATCATCACTTCTATCATTATCACCTTCACCACCAATATCACGATTATAATTACCACCATTGTAATCTTCATGATTTTCATCTAACCTCCACTATCACCACCATTATTATCAGCACCACCATCATCACCACCATCATCACTACCATCATCACCACCATCATCACCACTATCATCATCATCACCATCATCACCACCATCATCACTACCATCATCACTACTATCATCATCATCATCATCACTACCATCATCACCACCATCACTACCATCATCACCACCATCATCACTACCATCATCACCACCATCATCATCACCATCATCATCACTACCATCATCATCACCACCATCATTACTACCAACCATTGTTTTCATCTGTAAATCAAAATAAACTTACCCAGAATTTAACAAGGAAGAAAACAGGATGAGGACCTTTCTCAAATAATTCTTTTAGTCCACCTTTTTTCTCTGGAAACTTATCGTATATCTGACGGATGTCCACAGCCTGTAGCACAAAAAATAACTTCATCACTTATACCCACTTAATAACCAGTAAATCTGGCTTAGTAGCCAAACCTGCTCACGTGACTCCCGTCTATTATTCATCCCAAAAGGTTAACTGCACGTTCATGCTAGCTCTATCCTTGTAGCAATTGGTGGGTTTCGTAAGGTTCCACTTCATGGTGGTCAGTTATACAATTTAAGAATCTCATTAGAATCGGGCAGGGGTCTTTCTTTAATAATTAAGGCTTCTGTCTGTGGTACTACATCACCTTTGACAGAATTCTGACCAATCTTTATAATTCTTCCTCTGTAAAGGCCACCTGTTTTCAGTTAGCCCCTATGGTTACTACAGGTGACCTCCACTTATACGTAAGGACTTTTAATGTATTACTGTAAAAATTGTAAGTAAATTCAAGTGTAAATAAAATATTTTTGTTGTTGTTGAATCTCATCATTTGACCTCCATCTGCCAATGTGTTATATCCTCGTGGGACTTAATGAAACCCAAGAATACTGTTTGTACTGTGATGGTGTATGTTAATTTTTGCAGAGTATCCACAGTTTTCAATGAGCTGATCAAGAGCAACATGCTTTTGAAACCAAATAATTAGTTTATCATTTACAGATGTCACTATGATTGTTACTAATATAATAATTAGCGTTCCAGAAGTTAAAAATTGGTTAAAAGAGAATGTTAAACTCTTACAAACATTTCAAAGAAGTCTGTTAATTTTTAATCAGTTCAGAGAACTTCTGTCATTGAAAATTATATTAAGAATTCTTGAAACAAGAGAATAGGAAATCTCCTAACTGTTTCAGTCTTTGTACTTTCGCACATTTCTTATTATCTCGAAACGTAGTCTGGGATGAACGAGTGCACGATTGGTGGAGCGTTCGACTTCAAATCACGAGGTACAAAAGAAATTAAATTTAACAATATCACAGACAATATGTTAACGATGATAAAATTCATTTAGCAAAAGAAGTTGTACCTCAAGCATCGGGTCGGCGAAATTTGTATTTGTCCCGAGATGGACAAACAAATGTTTGTGATACTGCAACCATAAACATCAAATATTAATGATGATGAAAGTAGTAATAAAATTAATTTATAATTATAATAATAATACTTTTAGTAAAAGAAAGATTGCCAGATGTATCCTGGAAGATTCAAGATTGAGACATCTATTACATTTCCAGTCAGAGGCAGAGAAGCAAACTAAGTCTAACGATCATGAAAAAAGATCCAGTTGCAAAACATCAAAATAGCACGCACTTAAATCAGTGAATACAACCCTGCTTGAGTTAAATTTGACTTAGTGTCAACCAAATGCAAGTCTAGCTGTCTAGCCATCAAGCAAAACCATATAATCTACCACAAATATATATAAATCTGCATAATCACACTGCAAAACTATTTGCTATTATTCAATCTTAAAATCAAAGGGCACTGTGAATGAATCGTGGATACATTAAACTTGAATTATTTTGCAAATAGTTAAATTTCCTTTTACAGCAGCACATTTTTGGATACAGTTTAAAGGACTTGGAGGAACTATTTTGAACGGATGGTGTTGGGTGAAAAGTCATAAGATGTTATTTTGATTCTAAACTTAAAAAAAACATTTTTTATAAAATGTGACTATTCTTCAGCAATTGCGTCATACAAGTTAATTTGCTTCTCGAGTTGCTTGTTGCTGCATTTGCCATTACTTCGTTAAGTAAAGAGAACAGTTCCGGCATTATTTCGGAAAGTCGATGTCAGTTGTCTCACGTTGAATTATCGATTTTGTTTACATCTGAGTGAGTGACAAATTTGCATATTCTGACCCACAGCAATAGTC
>JANCMA020159407.1:0-2500 GCA_024336925.2 Zoanthus solanderi
AAAAACGTTTTGGGGTTGTTTGGAAAAAAGGAAAGGGAGTTTTTTTGTATTATATATATTTTTATGGCTGTTGACGCCAAAACTTGAAACATTTTTACAATTCAACAGTTAATACATCAAAGTGAATTTAAAATCAAATTCGAAAATTATTATATACTAATAATAATTATTGATCATTAGGTGCGTTTCTGTTGTTCATGGGACGGTTTAATTTCTTTTCATATTAACATAGGCTCTATAAGATACAAGGATCGAATTAAACCGGGCCTTCAATCTTTTCCAGTAAACTGACTACTTGCCAAGAGGCGCGTCTTCCAGTAAAAGTATTTGCAACGAAATGCGTCTACCAGTAAAACTACTTGCAACGAAATGCGTCTACCAGTAAAACTACTTGCAACGAAATGCGTTTACCAGTAAAACTAATCGCCACGAAGTGCATTTTCCAGTAAAACTAATCGCCAAGAGGTACATCTTCCAGTAAAACTAGCAATTGCCACGAGATGCATGCGTCTTTTAATTAAACTTCTCTCCACGAGGTGCGTCTTCCATTAAACTACTTGCCACGAGGTGCGTCTTCCAGTAAAACTTCTCGCCAAGAGGTGCGTCTTCCAGTAAAACTTCTCGCCACGAGGTGCGTCTTCAAGTAAAACCACTCGCCATAAGGTGCACCTTCTACTACAACTTTTCAGTGTCAAGCTAAAACATCCCCTTTGCCATCATAAATCATCATGAATCTAGGTCATCCATATTAAAAGCCTAAACTATAACGCTACCATATCTGGTTAATATCATCAGACGGAAGCCCTATATATATTGTAAGGAACTTCTCGTTTTATTTTTATCAAAATCTAACAGACTTCGGGTTGTGTATGTGTAAAGAAAGAGTATGAATATATCTGCTTATAAAAGTAATTCCCACCAAACATCCGTCAACTAAGTTGTTTTTTAAGTGTTCATATCCCACTACGTTGTTAGAATATTCAGTTTCCTTACCATATACTACAATTTTAGCTGATGCTTCATATCTTCTGCCACCCATTTTGAATCCACAGATGTGTGATCTTCCGTTTTTCCCAGTGCTTCGCGAAGATAAAAGCAGCAAACTTCCGTTTGCCATACCAACTCCAGAACTAACATTTTTTCCATCTATCTTCCAGTGCAATAATGAAAGAGGAACTCCAACAGCTAAACAGTCAAGACGTACATTTTTTCCAAGTTCCACTGCCATTGACGATGGCTTCACCGCAAAATATGGAATGACTTTCACAAAGCAAAGCAAAAAAGTTCGCCTGTTAATAATGTATTTATGCTTAATTTCAGCTAATGCTTTGTTTTGTCTGAACTGGTCCCTTTTCTTCTAATTAGCCTAAAATGTCTATTGTTTGCGCATACGAAAGCATGAAAATACTATGACTAATAGAAATTTCAAATTTTATATTTGCTGGATTTTTAAATTAGAAAATATGGTAGGAAAAACAAGAAAGTGTTGTATACTATCTTCAATTAATAAAGGTTAAATACAATCGGAATAACAAACCTGCATGGAGGTTATAATTGTAAATAACCGCAACAATAGTTTAAGTTACTTGTGGTATCTAACCGTATCCACCAGACACGTAGCCAGAATGAATTTCCTTGGTAAAAATACTGTTTGTTTGTTTGTTTGTCTGTCTGTCTGTTTGTTTGTCTGTCTGCTTGTTTATTTGACTGTTTTCTGTTGTTTTTTCTGTCTACTGGTTTGTTTGTGTGTCTGTTTGTCTACCTGTCTGTCTGTTTGTTTGTTGTCTTTTAACATTTGTTTGTTTGTCTGTTGTTTACCTGTCTCTTGTTTGCTTGTTTGTTTGCTTTTTTTTAAATAACAAAAGAGGAAAGAGCGATAACGACAACACTGGAGAAACTATTGCGAATATAAGTGTCTTCGTTTATTTGTAATAATTTCTTCTAAATTGTACTCAGAGTAGAGCTGTTGGCTCAATATGGCTCACACTAGAACCATGGATATCAGATCTTCTTCCCATCTTTTGTTCAGTGTGGAGCTCTAAGCTAACACTAAATTAGAAGTTCTTCTACTTTGTATTTAGTATATTCAAAATACTGCCTATAACCCCTTTTTGAAGGTAGTTCGGAATAATTTCTCGAATCTTATGTGTTTACAGATTTTAAGTTTTTCTAGTTAGCCGCCAAAGCATCTGGAAAAACAATCATTTGGAAGAAAGGGGAAAATATGCATCTCCTCAGTCCCCCAACCCCTTCTCTTCATCCCTCTTCCCGCCGATCAATTGTCTTCCCTTCTATCTGGCTATGCTCTAAGTAATAAACAGTCATGATAAAAAAAAAACTGATAGTTTGATGACACGCTTACCAATTTCAATGAAAACATCAGCACGCATGCATGGCCATTTGTGTGAAGCCACTGGATAGAATCGTACAAACCTCCAGAAAGTTTGGCTTTTAAGCGGGTTTCTTACTACACTGTTTGTGTCCGTGTTACCATGGAAAC
>JANCMA020159407.1:5000-13954 GCA_024336925.2 Zoanthus solanderi
TAAAACATAGATTAAATAATAATATTTAAACAAAAAACATTTTCAAAACATTCAGCTTTCACAAAGCCTTATACAGTATAACTCCTGTATAATACCGTCAGGCCCTTCACTTAAGAAACTGTGAGAGTCTCCACATTTGCAATAAAGCCTTTCTTAACATTTTAAATCATTGCTCTATAGTTTTCCTTGCAATTTTTATCTTTTCATTACATTAATATAAGTTACTTGCGATATATATTCTAAGAAAACAGAAATATAATATCAGTAAAACATTTAGTACATGTAATGTTGCCCAATAAGCTATCAACCCTTGTAAATGATTGATTATCTAAATATAATGCGTGACAGATGTAACAACATTTGTCTGTTATATCAAGTTGACGTAAGTACGGATAATAAATCACTTACTGAAATACTAACAAAACGATCGACGTTTCGGCTGTATAACACGGCCTTCTTCAGGATTCTGCCGAGTCAACTTGTGACACGCAAGTGTCACGTAATAGCTGACCCGGCACATCCAGTAGCGCATGCTCCCAATCAACTGGATGATCAATTGTCATTGTCACATTAAGCTGACGTACATAACTACCTCGGTCTCAGTCTAAAGTTAGCAGAAGCCGCCCTATAATTTGTTTTATTTTATGTGCTGCCGAACAGGTGTAAGGACATTCGTTTGTTGTGTTACTTAACTTCTATAACAACACTTAAACGATAGCAGTGATCTGGGTAACATTTATTGTATCTATGTTGCGTGACAGTTGTAACAAACCTCTTAATACAGTGGCGTTAAGCCTGAGATACCTTTTGACTGAGACTGAAAGGGATCTGAAAAATTTCTACTATATACTGTTATAACGACCTTCTTAAAATAGTATGACGTCATACTCAGCCTATATTTTAACACACGACGATAACAGAGGCCTGGATAGTCGCTACTGAATGTAGTATAACAGATGTAATGAGATGAATTCAACTGTTTTGTACATTATGATGCTAGAATTAACATTTACATCACTGAACTTGAAACTCACATGTAGCTGTTTCATAAACTTAGCACTTAAGAATAAGACGGTATAAAATATGCTAAGTTTTGCGTGACAAATGAATCAAGCGTCGTATACCTTTTACCTTAAAGTCTTACGATATAAAGCATACATTGCTACGCATTAGATATCTGAACAGACATAACTAGAATGCTGCTGAAACAAATAGCAAAACAGTTACTGATCATCGGCAGGATGCCTAAGTTATGTGCAATTCTACAGTTGGTTTCGGCTCCATTTTAAAAATCCTGTACCAATTGAAGAACAATTCATGTGGAGCCACCCACTAAGTGAGTACAGTAACTGAACAACGTTAGTAAAATAAGGAAAACCAACAGATAAAACCATAAAAAACAGTATTCGCAGCACACGCCAAATAAGAAAAAACAACAAGCTTGCGCGTGAAAGAGTCACCATACCAAACACTTGAATATAAGCGGATGCTTGAGCTGATCCCATTGGTGATAATGCATGACATGTGTAACGGCCTTCGTATGCCTCGTTGTTCTGCACATCATTGATAACCAAGCTGGAGTTGGTCAGAACGTTTCCGTTGCGTAGGTTTTGCTTGTTGAGGCGCCAGATGATTTTTGGCTTTGGTGAGCCGGAAGCTTTACAAACTAAAGTAACTTGTGATCCCTCCACTGCAGTTTGGTTTGTGGGTCTCTGTAGGATAGTCGGAGGAGCTGGTGGAAAAAGTATACTGATCATCAACTATTCAATATTCATGAAGTTATCGGCAAACAAGAACCACTATCTTTGGGAGCTAACCTGCAACGAATTAGTGTCCCTTATAGGGGAAAGTCAAGGACTCTTTCAAGATACCGCACAAAAGTCGGGGTTTAAACAAAGTCAAAGACTATAAGATATATTAAAACATTTTATAAAATAATTTGGATAGTACGTGCGTTATGATTGGTCAACAAGTGTGTTTTCATAGCGCTGTGAAGAGCAAAAATGACTTTAGCGATATGATTGGTTGTTTCCATGTTGTAAGAATTTACAGTTTCATGAAAGAAATAAAATTATATGCAAACACGTTTCATATATCGTCTTTCCGTCTTTCTCTTTGTTAAGTCAGAAAATAATCATTTTGTAAAAGAAATAAAATATGTTTCCCGCTCCTTCATGGCCTGGTGAAAACCACAGAAAAGTTTGTGAAAATTCTCGAGCAGGTTGACTGCTTCTCGGTTTTCCTTGATCTGGCTTGATCTGCTCTCAAATTCTTCTAAACGTCCGTCTCGGTTTTCACCAGGCTATAAAGGCACGGGGAAATGTTTTATTTGTTAAATCGAGAGCTTGCTAAAATCTTATACAAACCTAAGTAATTATACCCATGGAATTAAGGTCAGTTTGTAGTTTCTGTAGTGTCAAGTTGATGAGAGGGTCTACCCCCCTTGAAGGGGATATGAATTTAGGTTAGCTCCCAAGAGAAGCTATCTTTTGCTTGCTAACCTCGAAATAGTGGTCCGTTGAGTGACGTTTGGCGAGAAAAGTCACACAAATACTTAAATCTAGGCAGAGCCGAGGATCGAACCCAGGCCACGTTTTTAAGTACCGCGTTTTTACTCCAACCATTAATATTCAATATTTTCAACTTTGAACAACCAAACGTTTTTTACGGCATGAAATGCGAAGACGTAAATGCCATTATGTAATCAAAAAGATTTTGTTACTCGACCGATTATTAAACTTTCGTAACCTAGGCCCGGTTCCACAAAACTCCAATTAACTTAATCCTGGATTAAGACAAAATTCAAAGAGTATTTTCTTTTATAAGCAAAGCTTTGTGATGCTTACAAAATTCTGTTCAGTTTTACCACTTAAAGAACATGTCAACTCCGAAATTCCGGCCCAAAGCAAGCGAAAGAAGGTAGGAAATAGAAACATGGTACCGGGCCCAGGGCCCTTCTCTTTTGCACTCGGCCGAGAGAAGTCTAGGTTTTGTTAAACTGGTTTGCAAATCAAATCCCGTTGCTGCCATTATTTTTACAATAACAATTTCAATATTTGAGCAACTCTTACCCATTGCCCATAACGCAAGTTGTGGTTGTCACATTGTTATCAGCAGATAAATAGTTTTTCACGATTTTGAATGCAACAATTTTTTCGTACATAACCGCACAGATCGTTTATGACTTCATTATGTATATTCGCGGTACAAACTATTTTATAATGATTTAGCTTTGTTAAGTTTCCTGCAAGAGCAAAATCCAGACCCTTGTTTCTTCTCTGTTCTCAAATAAAACGTTAATAGTTTGAATTGCAAAACTTACTTGTCTCCACAAATATTTCCACCCTCAGACAGGGCCACATGTGATACTCTGTTGGGTAAAAACGAACAATCCGTGCCCATTGCATTGTGGGCAATGGGTTTATCACCACACTGGACTTGTCCTCGTTGCCTTTGAACTCCTAGAAAACAAATTTACTTAAAATGTTGCGTTGAGAGAGTCTAACAATTTAGTTTCTAAGTTATCTGGCCACACAGTTTAAGATAATACAATAACTATAGAATCCGTGTTTCCGTGTATGTTTTTAGTTCTAACTGAATTTACTTGGATAACTGACGACCCGCTTACTGTTCATTGCAATCGGAAAAATTTCAACCTTTTACGTCATAATTAAGGTACTTGTCGTACTAAAGGGAGAACGAAGGGTACCAAGGTAAGTTTCCTCCTCCGATGTCTTTCAATACCTTCGACTCTATCGTTTTTTTTTTTTTTGTTTTGTTTTTTTGTTGTTGTTGTTGTAAGGAATGAGTAATGTAATGTAATTATTAGTTAGCGCCCTGGCTCCCGGAACACAGAAAAGTTCAAGCGCACACGCGATATGAGACAAAAAAAAATCTCCTTTTGTGTTTACAGCATTGTAATTTGTCTTGCTAATAGACAGTTTTGTTTTTATATCTCCTCTATATTAAATGCATAACAAGCATGCCGAGTTTATGAATGAATCAAAAGTTTGTCTTGGTTACAATCTGATAGACTAGTTGCAGGAAACAAGGAGAGTAGTTGCAGGTATATATATATATATATGTATGTGTATATTTCATGAATTTTGATTAATCCTTTATCTTCCAATGAGGGGAGGGAGGGGAGGGAGGGGAGGGAGGGGAGACACGAAGTGCACGCACTGATTTCAATTCATGATTACTTTGGTGAAATTAGAGCAACGGTTTCCAAACGTAGCCACGTTGGCTATCTAACATCTTATATTCAACGCGCGCTCATAAAATAATTGTTAAATATTGCACAATATATAGTCCACCATTGCCAGTGTTTAGTAGCTAAATCAATATATATTGAAATATTTATTAATTAGAAACCTTTTCCTTCCCATTTATTTTATAAATGTTTGCTGTTGTGTTATCCATCGAAAAAGCAAGTTTGAACTTTGTGGTCCATTCATCTGTCCGATGTTCCTTGCCCTGGGTAGCCACGCCACATATATGGTAGACGGCTCCTAAGTCAATCTCAAGCCAACTTTGGCCCTCCTTCTTGCTTGGGCACCATGCTTTTGGTCCGTTAAGACGTCCATATTTAACCGTTAGATAATCCACACTTTTTCCAAACTCGCTGGATGCCTTTAGCTTTGAGTGGTCTACCTTACTGTGATTGGCTACTCCAATTGCACTGATGTTAGAGCACCCTAAATAAAACCCCAAATGAGCTCTATAGGGTCAACAACAGATAAAAGAAAAACTCAAAAACAGTTTTAGAAGTAGTTAAATTTTAAAATTTTACACCGTAGTGAATTGAGAAAGAATATCAAAAAAATAAACGTTTGGGATTGTAGTCCTTCGTCGGAGGAAGGACTCCGACGAAGGACTATAGTCCAAAACATCATTTTTTTTTTTAAATATTCTTTCTCAATTCACTACGGTGTAAAATTTTAAAATTTAACCACTTGTAAAATTGTTTCTATAGAAACACCGACGCAGCATTCAATTTAAACTCAAAAAGTTTAGAGAATTGGATATTTTTATGACTAGGGTATTTGTTTTTTATATTGAACTTACTGCCAATTAACGTGAAACGTCTTTACATGTTTCTCACAAACTGTTTGGAAACGAGTTACGGATCCGAACCAGTTGTAAGTACAAGCAAGAAAGGTATCCTGCTATAGCTATATTATTCCTGTGATCTCATGGTCTGTAGTAGAATTCTTTTTTTCTTAGTCATTGTTTTGGAGCATTTCCTGGTATTGTTGCTATCATGTAATCTATCAGTATTTAGAAAACATGCTCCAAATAACGTACGCTCTGATTAGCTATAGCTCTATTTTATAAAACTGAATAGAAGTCACGCGGGATGACGTCTTACAATAAATGTTGTTCCGAAACAGTTAATTTTGTGTGTGAGTGTGTGTGTGAAGGGGTTGTTTTCTAAAACAGCATCTCTTGTGATGCAAAAAGCAGAGAGAATAAAACAAAGAGAAAGCCCGATAGAAACCATGGCTTCACATCTTTTTCCCTCAATACTTTTGTTGTGTTCTTCTACTTCACAGCATTTTGTAAGATTGTCTAGAAACATGCGCGATGCAGTTTTCATCCCTTAAGAAAGCATTTCCAGGTTTTTCTTCCAAAACTCTTCCCCCTAACATTTTCCTTTCTTTCTACAGATAAAACGAGGTACTTACGAAATACTGCTACCGACGAACGACTCTTGGCCGCTCCCGTTGGATTCCTTGCAATACATTCGTAAGTGCCACTATCATTTGGTTCGACCCGCGATATCGAAAGCACAGTGTGATTCTTTGTTATGTTTGCTCTATTAATATCAGTGCTTCCGTTCTTTAGCCATTTTATTTGAGGCAGGGGATCTCCACTTGCTTTACAAGTCAAGAGCAACGAGTCTCCGACAGACAGCGCCGTTGATGATTTTAGAGGGGCGATGATTGTGGGTAACACTAAAGCAGTATTGGAGGAAATGTAACCCGTTAATATTAACAAGAAAAGAGGTTGAAAAAAGCATTCAGTAACGCGGCTAAAAGTATATAGTTTTCAGTGTCTGAGGGAACAGGGACGAGAGACCGCATTCGTGTTAACTTATCAGATGCTAAAGTTGAGCTCTTTTAAATGAAAGGCAGCAATTCCAATCTGGACGGACGGTCACAGTATTTTCTGATAGAGAGTATTTAGTATTGTACCCCACATCTTATATACTAACAAAATTAATATTATAATAATTTATTATTATTATTATCTAATCCCGCTCGACATACGTCTCGCATCTGCTCGCTCGATATGTCCGATAGTCATATATTGTTATGTCCGATTCTATTCTTCAAATGATTTTATATGGAAGTTTGCAACTTGGTATAAAGCTGTAGAAAAAAATGCTTGTCAAGAACTTAACCAGTGACTCGACTCCCCATGTAAGTCTCTGTATCTCAGTGGGTAAAGCATCTGACCGGTAAGAATAGGGTCCTGGGTTCGATTCCCGTCAGTGACTTAGAATTTTGTTCTTAACATTCAACTCGAGAAGCACTTTCTTTCTATAATTTTATACCATTTTGCAAACTTCCATATAGAACAAAATTGTTAATTAACTAAAATATTTACATCTGTATGCACAATACCGAAACACAGAGTGTAAAGATACATGGCAAAGCTCATTACGGCGCAAAGTGTTAATCCTTAGAAAAGATATTTTCATTTAATTATATTTCCAATAGTTTCACTAATATTTCATTTATTATTTTTAGTTATATTAAGATTTTTGCTTGCCCGATATTTGTCAATAACGTTAACCAAACATTGAAAGTAAATTTATGAATGATAAATTTCTGCTTAGAATGGCTAACACAGATATGAACAAAGGAATTTAAAAAATTAGAAAATTTACAGAAAGATAATTTTATGCTTTTCACAAAGACTTTGCTTACCATAAACTTGTAAGTACGCAGAGGATCGCGCACTTCCCGCGTGTGAAGAAGCGACACAAGTATACCATCCCTCGAACGCCTTGCCATGTATCACGTGTTGTATTGCCAGACTACCGTTTGCAAGAACTTTGCCACTGGTAACGTTTCTGCTGTTAAAAAACCAGGTCACTTTTGGCATTGGTGAACCGGAAACTTTACAAGGCAGAGTAACCGAGCCTCCTTGAACAGTCGTTTGGTTCTCGGGTCCTCGTAATAAACTGGGTGCAACTGAAACAAATCAATCATTTGTTTTAGTTTTTCAGCACTTTTGATCGAGTTTCCTTGTTTGCGATTATCCCGTAAATTCATAGAAATAAAACGAAAACCACCGAAAAACAGTTTTAGATAAACTAACATACCTATCTCTACAAATATCTCCACTCTAAGACAGGGCCAAAGGTGAGACGTCATTGGGTAGAAACGGACAAACTGCGCCTGCTGCATTGTGGGTAAGGAGTTAACAACCACAGTGGAAGGATCTTGATTTCCAATGAACTCCTGAGTTAGGAATAAAAATCTTTAATTGAGAAAGTGATAAAAAACAGCAGGATAGAACAAAACACATTCAATATATGTACTTTGCTTATTTACTTGAAAATATTCTGGTACTTGTGTATGTTTCCAATTAGTACAACGATCTATACACCCGATAGTGAAAAGTTACTTTAGCAGTTCGCCCCTTGGATATTGGCGATTTGGAACAGAAGCAACTCGGCATTCTGGTTTCCAAAACACAAAATGTTGCACATTGCAGGGCTCAATGATGTAATTAGCTATTTCCAATTTGTCGTTTTACGTCAGATACCAAAGAAAAATATTGAAAAAGGCCGAAAATGATTCCTGAGATACTGATACGTCATTCACTTTCGAAACCATATTTGGAGAGTAGCTTGCAGTATTTCTCGGTACCTCATTGGTTTACAAACCATAGAAAAATATTTCGGTCAAACTGGTTCACTGACAAGTTAATTTTCACGTAGCACATCAGATACTCATTTATTTTTTATTATTATAATTTTGTGCTTAACAAAAAATTTCATAAGATTGAAATTGAAGATGAATAGAAACTATACATTTAGATCTGTTGTAAAAAGTTTTGCAGTTAAATGGCTTTCCATTGTCAGTCTCTGGCATTGACAGGAGCCGAAGTAGTGAGGGGCAGGAAGCCAATCCATGACCACTTAAAAGCGCAACGTGACGCGACAGAGAATTTCAACAACTTAACAAACGTATGGAAAGTATGTGATTTCGTTTTCGCTTTGACCGATAATGATCTTCCTTTAGATTTTGGAGATGTGCTCACAACGACCCAGGAACGCCCCTGAAAGATATGAAGGTAAGAGCAATGGAGTAGTTGTTTTTTCCAACAAACTAAAATTTTCGGAATCACAAACCTTCTCAATTCCACTAACTTTGTAAATCTTCGTTGTTGTGTTATAAACCGAAAAACCGAGTTTGAACTTTGTGGTCCATTCATCTGTCCGATGCTCCTTTCCCTGAGTAGCCACGCCACACACATGGTAAATGGCCCCTAAGTCAACCTCAAGCCACTCGTTAGCCCTGTTTTGCGATGGGCACCATGCTTTCCGGTCATACAGACGACCATGTTTAACTGTTAGATAATCCACTGCTTTTCCAAAGGCACTAGACGCCTTCATTTTGGAGTGGTCTACTTTGCTTTCATTTGCAACTCCGATTTCAATGACGTTAGAACAAGCTGAAAACAGAATTGACAAATGTGTTAGAACAACACTACTTTGAGAAAGATGCAATTGATTAATTACAGGGTATGGCTGCTTTTGAAATATTGAGTTTATGTAACTTATTTTAAAGAGTTAAATTAAAACACTAAACACGGCATGAAAAAAAAGCAAACAAACAAAAAAAAAAACAAGAAGAACAACATAAAAATAGTTCGTAAGAAAAAGAAGAATTTTTATTTTGCCTAAAATTTTAAATTCAAAATTATAAATTTTAAAT
>JANCMA020159512.1:0-13951 GCA_024336925.2 Zoanthus solanderi
TTCGATTCCCGCCAAGGGCTTAAAAATTGTTTTCTCTTCTTTCATTCTATATATATACACCGAACGCATTTAATATATACTTTCGTTCATTTTCACTATACTATTTTTCACGCATTTGACTCAAGACATCACGCTCTCACGTTCATTGGACCATTTCTCACGCATTTTGATTCAAAATTACACCCTCAAGTTCACTGTTTTTTCTCACGCATCTTGACCCAAGATCACACCCTCATGTTCACTGTACCATTTTCACGGTCCACTTTGACTCAAGTACAACGTTTCACGTTTACTATACTATTTTTCACGTGTTTGACTCAACATTAGCTCTCACGTTCATTGGACCATATCTCACGTATTTTGGCACAGGATCAATTCGTATATTTTAACGTTCGATCATCATCGCATAGTTAATTTCGTTTCTCTGTGTGCTCATGCAATATATCTCTCTGTTTGCTTTTAGTACTTACTCGTAACAAGCTTTCTAGTGATTTAACTTTTGTTCTTAATTCCTGAAAAACAAGAAAAAGAACAGATAGAATCGGTTAAATTTGGGGAATTCGAAAAAAAACAAAAAGCTCAAAAGACATAAAGACTAAAGATGCTGAAGAGCCACTGAAAAGATAAGAAATACTAACAGTAATTTCTGTATTAAGTCCCGGGGGGTTTATCATTTAAACACCATTGAGAAGGAACGGGGGCTTATTCTAAATATATACAACAAGTCTGTTATTGTTCTGCAATGAGTACTGCTTGGAGTTTACCCCCACTGGTCCAGGGTATTTAGAAGGTGGAGTTGTGGTCCCAGGATGCTTTATAGCAATGCCAAGAGAAAAGTATGATATGTATTTTAAAGAATGGATTAGAAAAAAAGGCCAAAAAAATTAAAACATATGAGGCTTAATACCAATGCAATTGTGGCCGGGCAAACCGGGAGAAAATGTTGGAAAATCAAATCAAATCAAACTCAAATAAAATAAAAGTGCAAGAGCCGCAAACTACACACAACCACACACAACGACTCCCCGAGCAGAACTGAATGTAATTTTCCAAGTATGTGTTTTACAGCAAACTGGTTAAACCTGTTTGGCGGGTTTGCACTAGTCGCCTATGTCTACAAACTTCGTATAGATCTAAACAAATTGTACTAAGATATCAAGACTACATCTGAATGACAAAACAACGGAAATATTACTAGCAACTACGAACTTGTTGCTCTCTACCAGAAAAGTTATATCCAAATCCGAGGCTAAGCTATGTGGGCTACACTGTCGTTCAACGTCATGTAATCTTGTCGTGTAGAAACACCCAAACTGATACAAAGTAGACACAAATCAACCTGGCTACACAATAATAACCACTAATAAAATATTACATTGAAATCCTCCCCTACTGATTAATGGAAGAAGGAAGGGGGGAGCTAAATTGAGAAGGGGGGCTTGATTTTTTTGCCTCTAAAAAGGGGGCTTATTAAAGAAAGGAGCTAAAAAGAGAAGGGGTGAGGGGCTTAAAACAAAATTTATGGTAACAAAATCTGTCCTGCATGAGGACAGGAAATGAAAGGAAAATCTTTTTAGGCTTCAATGGGGTTTGAACCCGGTACAGCTCTCTCCTCAACTGAGCAAGCAAGCCACTTTTAAGTGGGCCCACCATTGTCACTCTGATTTGTACAACGATTGTGAAGCACGAGTTTGCACGGCAGTTTAGGAAATGACGTTTTGACAAGCCTGAGGAAAAAAAGACTATTATACTTCAACTTGATTCGAATCCAGACTTCTTTGATACCGGTGCAATGTTCTAACCAACTGAGCTATCAAGTCACAATTGGGAGAGTTGATGTATTATGAATGATCGTCGTGGTTAGGCCAAATAAAAATATTAAATGCTTGGTTAGCGTCCCAGCCCACCCGTCAATGTTTGCCGCTTCTAAATTTTTTTTAGTATTTTTGATATAAATTTCTTTGTTTTAAAGTTTTAAAAAACAGTTTAATATTTGAAATTAAAACTTAGAGGTTCTATATCAGACCTACACACTAAAAACTGATTGATAGGAGCGCGTGGGCCTGGGTACAAGGCCTTGGCAACAGGAGAAAATGATAGAAATATTTCAATGATTTTTTTTTTACATTTTGCTGTATAGCAAAGAAGAAACGCGTTATTCTCCTCAAAGACTGGTATGGTGCAAAGGTAGAGAACATTAACATCAGTTTACTCGAACTTTTTAATGCATTTGCTGCTGGTGAACTGGATAAACTTCATCAACCTTTACATGAAGACGAGTATGGAGGGGGAAAGCTGCTAACCGTAGCAGTTATGAAGTCAAGGGACGATCTAACCAGTGTTTCAAAATCAGCAACTGTCTTGCACAGTTCGCCTAACAACTATATTCGATTTGTGTTGTCAAATCTTCCAAAAAACAGCAACACATGTATAAAGTATATATGTATTAATAAAATAATTTGGATAGTACGTGCGTTTTGATTGGTCTACAAGTGTGTTTTCATAGCGCTATAAAGCACAAAAATGACGTAAGCAATGTGGTTGGCTGTCTCCGAGTTGTGAGAATTTACAGCTTCGTATATCGTCTTTCTCTTTGTTAAGACTGACAATGATAATTTTATAAAAGAAATAAATTATATCCGTGCCTCCATAGCCACAGCAGAGCGAGCGTTAGAATTTTGGATTTTGGCTTTGGTAATATGCACTAACGAACCTTGTTTACAAATAAACCATTCCACGTGGCCGTGCACAGATTGCCACATGTACATATGTACATATGAGAAGTTGCTAGGAATCCCGGCCTTCCAGCCACAAGGTCCCTTGTTTGATCCTCGACTCTGCCAAAGATTTGAACATTTGTGTGACCTTCTTTTCTATCAAAGTTGACTCAGCTTTTATATACAAGGTCCAGAAGGATAGAAAAATGCTAATCCACTTAACATTAAAAAACAAAGAACTATTTGACTTGTAAAGTTTTTAGCACCTGTATGCCAATATGAACACAAAAGTTTTTATTGGAAACTCTTTTAAGATAAATACTTACGGTATAGTGAGTGCTTTCATGGTTTATATGTGGATCAACGGCCAAGACAGTCAGTTAGTATGAGGAGAATTACAAAGTTTCATGAATTAGGGTTTCAAAAGAAAACCTCTATACTGGAACTGATAATACATTTAGTAACATCAAAACATTATTACATTTGGCTATTTCATTATGGGCACCCGTGGTTGGCGCAGTTGGTAAGATCTCTGCCTTTCGACAAAAGGTCCCCAGTTCGATCCCCGGCTCTGCCGAGATTCGAAAATTTGTGCGACCTTCTTTTCCGCCTGGCGCCAACTCAGCTTTCCATCCTTCCGGGGTAGGTAAATGAGTTCCAGCGTCTGCTGGGAGCTAACTTGCGATGGTTAATGTCTCGTCCAGGGGGAGTCAAAGACTCTCATCCGCTTAACACTACAGAAACCGGAGATAAGTGCCGGCTCCATGGGCCACTTGGCTCGTAAAGGATTTGGCTTCAGGTTTATAGTGTCGCTGGTACTAATCCAAGAAACAGAAAACACGTGGCTTTCGGCGCATTTCAATTTCAACGACATTTAATTTTAGATTGGCAGGTTTTAAATTTTGCAGAGACGAAGATACGTTTCCGACACGGCAACTTTAAGTAGGCCAGTTTTAACTTACCAAAGTCTTATTTTTCTAAAAAAAATCTTTGCCGTATAATGTAAATATAGAGTGAATTTTAAGGTGTTAATAATAATAAAATATTTATTGGTTGTAAAATATTATAACAGAATTCTTTTTAATGCACTAATTTTTATTCTCGAGGGGCATTTGCACCATAAGAGAATAGCATTCAGCACTTTATATGTTGCAGCAATATCGTGAAATCTCGTAAGCCGTGCGAAAATAAAGTGAATCCTACTTGAAGTGTGTGTCTATGTTAAGATCTTTATAACAGTATTGGAGACTTATGCGAGTAGTTGTTTACATTTTATACACGCACGCGCTGGCGACACAATAGAGTGGCGAAATGTGACGTCACAAAAAATTAAAATTTGTGAAGTTATGGGTTTGTTGAAATCATCCGAGCGATCAAGACTAAAAATGTGTTCTTACTAAAAATCAGCATTTTGGTGCAAATTGATCATGAAGGTGAGATATTACTACAGTTATACTCCAATGAATCTAAAATGCCGTGGTTCATAATGTTAGGAACCAAGTCAATTTAAAAAGGATTTGTGTCGGGTCATAAAGCATAACCAAGGCACTATATCATCACTGATTGATGGCAAAATGCTAGATTTCCGCATGGAAGCATTTTTCATCTTTTTCTTTCTAAATATTATAACCAATTTAGTGATTTACAAATGAAATTTTTGTCACTCAATCACTTTGGTACTCTATAACCAAGAATTTTATAAATGCACGAAGCAAACCTTAAGCTATTAAGTATTTGTAAAGAAAACACAAACCCGAGCGATACACGACTTCTAGAACGTTAACTTGAAACAAGATCTCACAAAGGAAAAATTTTTAAATAAAGAAGTACATAATTAAAATTTCTAAGTTCAGTTGGAACAAAATAGAAATCACAAATAGCTGTACACGAAGAAAGATTAAAAATGAGAACTTTTAAAACAACGAAAACACGATAATATGATAGGAGCAAGAAGCATTATTTAATGAAATTTGTCAGAAGCTGAAACTAAAACCGTAGAAGAAAGTTTTAAATATAAATTACCTTGTTTTAGAATTCATCAGCAGTCCTTTGAGAAGTAAGTTTAATTTAATGTTTTATTGAAGATTAAAAGAACTCAACCAGTATTTTGAAGTATTTTCCGCACGTTATGATCTTCGATTAAATAAACAGACATCTTGTCAAAAAAAGTCAGGACTGAGGAGTATGCACATTTTCGCTCCCACGTGTTCGCACCATAAAACAAACAACTTCAATAATTGTAAATCCGGTATTCAGTAAATCTGGAAAAGGATTGAATTCCATTTTAAAAAATCAAACAGAAAAACTGATCAAAAGTGTCGCAAACTGCTTCACAAGAAACCCAAACTTCAAAATTGCTGGGCGTGCACCAAAAGCCCGCCAAATTAAATAACTTGAGGGCATACTCTGATAAATGATAACTTTCGCTGGAGTAAAAGCTCATTACTGAAAATAAGTTTGGTTCATATATTCATTGGTTTGAATTTACTGAAGACTCTGCCATGATTAAATCAATTAAACAAAGGTTAACGTTCAGAACCACACGGTCTGGAAAGAAATTGATAAAGATCTAAAAAATCTTTCCATGAAGACTTTCAAAGCCAAATTAAAAGAAAAGTTCATCCTAAATTATTAAATCATTCAGTATCCTGTAAAATATATTTGCTTTATAGCTAGTGTTTTCTGGCTTCATCGCTTCTCCTTAAAATCGTTTTCTCTTATTCCCATTTAACATACCGATCATGCACTAACTTATTTTAATAGCAATAGAGTTCTGGTTGCCTGGCTAGTCTAAACCCTGCAGTTATTCCAGCCAACCAGCAACTAACAAACTATTTTGCCAAATATGTTCACAACCAAAATACCGGGAAGGGAGTTACTGACAATTCTTAATCAGCTAAATCCTTAGATTCTAAATCCTTAGAATCATTCTCTTCTGCCATGATGCTTAAAGTTCTAAAAAATCGCTTCCGGTTTCATCTTGAACGCGAAAGTGGGAGCTGGTAACTACCCCATTGTTTTCTGGGTCGTGACGTGCAAAGCAGAATTTATCAGACAATCTGGAAAGAATCATGGCAGAAGAGAATGTATTTTATGAAGAAAGCAAATCATTTGTTTCCTCTTCTGAGAATGATGATTCACTTTCTTCGTAAAATACATTCTCTTCTGCCATGATTCTCTCCAAGTTGTCTGATAAATTCTGCTTTGCACGTCACGCCCCAGAAAACAATGGGGTAGTTACCAGCTCCCACTTTCGCGGTCAAGTTGAAACCGGAAGCGATATTTTAGAACTTTAAGCGCTAATTACACCATGAAGAAAAATCGTAATCGAAATTTTTTTTTTGTTATCACCTTTAGAAGAATAAGGTCATTTTATTGATATAAAAACCTCACAAGCGATATATGCACTTTAAGGGCCGGGCACTAGGCAAATTGACCGGCTGTGAAGATGGCTTTGCCCAGCTGCTTTAGCATTTCTGCAACTATAAATTTTTAATATTTTAAGGCTTTGCATAAACTTTGCCCGGGTGCCAAATCCAAATACCTTCCTCCTCCAAACCTTAATGAAACCCCTTAGTGTACCCAATCCATGGAGGGTCAAGACGCTCATTCAATAGAATGAGAAAGAAAGGCCATTTTTAGTCACTAATCCTTGACTTGTTATTATCAGGAGAAGATGAATGAAGCTGTAGCGAGAAGGTTCTACCTTACTCTGATGCTGTACAAACTGATGAAAGAGCACACAGTGTGGAATGTGGCCGACACTTTCCAGATTACCAGAGGATTTGCACAGAATTTACTCACCTCGGCCTCCTCCTTCGCCTCGTGCATGGTTCGTTTTACCGCGGTAAGCATCTTTTCGACATTTAATATTTAAATGATGAATGATAAAAGAAGAGAGGTGAAATAACACTAATAATTATGCTCCAATTAACAATTAGAGTACGAGCTCGAAATTTCTATCGCCTGATAGAATAACGAGGGCGAAGCCCGAGTCATTCTATCGATTGGCGATAGAAATTGAGAGCGAGTATTCTAATTGTTTTAGTAAAAATCTCTGAAGAAGAAACAAAAGAACAACAATACTTTTTTTATAAACAATTATTGAATTTATTTAAACAAGCAATGCTGATGATACACCAGCGAATATTCGTCGAGAGAAACTTTCAAATTGATACTTCAAAATTCTTTTATTTTTCTTACCTTTGAGATTTTTTAGACCACGTTTTCTTGCTATTTTAGTTTTCTCTGGAATTGCTTTTTGAATAAGAGCATTTAATTCCTCTTTCTAAACGTCTTCTGAAAAGCGGGAAAGGGCCGTCATGTTGAATTACTTGTTTTCATGCCACAAACGCTATCTATCACCTGATAGATAGTGAGTACGGTAACCAATTAGATTGCAGTATTTGTGATAGACAGTGAGTAGATTTTTACTAAAGCATAATAGTTTCTTGTGATATATGAAATTGAAGCCTGATAAGCTTTACTATAATGCATAAGGATCTCTCTTATTGTTACTTTGCAACGTTTAGGTTTCTAAACACACAGGGAACTATCAAACTAGTTTTGTCTGGAAAGACCTCATCATTAAAGCATAATAGTTGTTAGGGCTGGTAGAAGACCGTTGATATCCTACTTGGAATATTATATTATTCTGCTCATTGTTACATCGCTTTAGTCACTTTTAGTGCTATGTTGTGGTACAAAACGTGAAAGGTAAGTAGGATAATTTTCGTGTGTCCTTGTGAGAAATTAGAGTCATCCCCTCCCCGTCCCTCTTGGCTAAGATCCGGTCTTTATCTTCTCCTTAGAATCTCTCGCAATGACTAAGAGTCTTTTAAGACTAAAGGTTCAAAGATTCATTTCCTTTACATTATTCCATAAGCAGTTGGTCTCTTTGATAAAGAAGCTGGAATATTCAGAAGTTTAACTGTTAATTTTTATTGTTTACAATAAAGGAATTGAAGGAGTTCTGGGCTGTGAAATTGTTACTAGAAGCAATGGTGAAGAAGCTATCTTATACTGCCAGTATCGAGCTTATTCCCCTGTTAGAGATACCCGGGGTGAAACAGGTACGTACATGATATTTACAATGTATTGGCTTCTGGTGGGCACCTAAGGAGGCTTGAGCATTAAAGTGTAGAATATAGTTACATTTTTAGCAGTTGATAGAGTAAAGTGAAAAAGGGAAACAAAGGGAAATAAATTGAGGACAGATACCAAACTTTCACTTTAAACAGATGGAAGGGGTAGCTTTGGTTTGCTCACGGTTACTTCAAACATTCCTAAAGCTCACTCCCATACAAATTTTTCTAAGAAAACGCTGAAACTCATAAAAACTTGGAAATTTTTAAAAGTTCTTTTCAGTTACCATTCGATGACCTTGTGATGGAGATTTCAAAATTTTAAAATATTCACTGCTATATGACCAAAAGTGTCTCGAAAAGTGACCAAATGGACCTGTATGACTATATCTCCCCTTATTGAACTCTGAGATAGCCAAAGTGAAAAACTGCTGTGATGTTCACATTATCCATCAACATAAAAAACTGCTAACATGATTGTTGAATCTGTTAGGAAAGAAAGGTTGTTAGACTTAAAATAACCAATTATGATTGATCTGCTAAATCACTGGAGGGCAAGCAGTGCACTAAGTATTATTTTGATTCATGATTGACGAGAATATCATGTGGAAAATCACATCTAATTCGTATGTGCTCGTGTCTCTCAACATGTTGTAATCGAAATTAAGACACTTTCTCTTCAGCAAATAAAACGAATTCGCTATAATTTAGTTTTTCTTGTATTTCATATGGTATTTTGGCATGGGCGTAGTGTGATAAACACTCGCATACAGAAAATGCAGTTAAAATAAAATCATATTTTTAATGCAATACCATTTTTTTGCTCGTTTATATGATCAGGACACAAAATCGGCTAAGCCACCCCTGCTAAAATTACTAAATTTCATGAGTGGATAATATTTATTAAGTTCTGTTTTGAAGTGTCCCCAATCATGCTATCAAGGATTTCTCAGGCCTTGTTTCTTGTTGATATGTTTCATTATTCCAGCAATGTGTATGGGTACATCACAAGACATGCTTTTTTATAAGTGTTGTTTATATGATTAAGAAATCTTCCATCTTCCTTACTTTGTATCGATCTGTCTGTGTGCGTGTGTTTTTCTGTTATGTGTGTATTCTTGTGTGCCCTACTGACCCAAATTTAATACTTTTTGCATTAATATTTAATAACCTAGGACGTCCAACATAGATAAGCCTTTTTGTTTTTTTTTGGATGCTCTGTACCCTTTCTCTATCTATATTCCACAAATGTTTAGCCTAAATGTCACAAATTATAAATTAATTCTATTTATGACACTTTTAAATTTTAAAACTGACATGTTTCGGCAGTTGCAACTGCCATCATCAGAGTAATAAAGGACTGAGTGGATACAGATTAGTAGTGAACGGTAATTAACATAAATACTAATGAGAAAGCTACATAAATATTAATAACAGAGTTTCAGGTTGGTATGTTTGACCTGTTTATTTAAAGAAGGCTTACACCAATTGATATGCAGTGCCACCTTTATCTTGAGGCTGAATTTAGTGCTGGCACAATCTGTTATAAATATTTATGTAGCTTTCTCATTAGTATTTATGTTATTTAACGTTCACTACTAATTTGTATCCACTCGTCCTTTATCACTCTGATGATGGCAGTTGTAACTGATGAAACATGTCAGTTTTAAAATTTAACTTTCGTTAAATTAGTTATACACTTGCTTTTATCACGTTCTTTCAATAATGAATAATGGTGTTTTACCGGAAACTAAAACAATCGTATTTTCCGGCATATTTTCACTAGTCAAGATACGAAAAAGTTAGGTACAAAAAGTCCCGGATGTACGCGCGCACCCTAAAAAAAATTCCCGCCAGTTTCTTGTCGCTTGTTCTTGCAAAAAATGGCGGCTTCTCGGTTTTTTAGAGGTTTGAAACGATGCTTTCGTGAATTTTCAATTAAATGAAATACTGTAAAAAAAATCGAATGTATCTGGCAGCAGTAAATATACACTTTCTTGCTTGAAATGTCGCAACGTTGGAATTGAAATGAAATCAAAATTAAACTTATGTTTTTTATTTTAGTTTGCTTCAGTTTGACCATATATGAAAAAGAACATAGCACACTACCTTGAAGATATGAATTTTGTTTTTTTGTGTTAAAAACAACAACAATAACAAAAAATAATAGAGAGCTTAAGCACCAGGCGTTCTTGTTGTCACGGAGGCCAACCGGAACTAAACTGTCAGCAGATGTCGCGTACCTGAACACGTCATGCGGTCGTGGTGATCGTCACGGAGGCCTACAAGCTGCTTTTTGCCTCCGTGTTGGTCTATCAGAACTGCAAAGTTTTTTTTATCAAAGGAATGGCTTCAAGCACCGAACAAATCGTCAATAAATCTTTGTAAGTAAATAATTTACTTACAATTACTTTAACACTGACTTTTGCTCCAGGTTCTTGCCGTATGTGTAACCAATTTTACAATTTAAAGTTTGTTTACGACTGGACTTTTCAGAGTTAGTTTTCGCGCCTTTTTACCCTCTGTCGTTGTAATACGCGCACTGCTTAAGTAAAAAATTCGCGCCAAAAACGCAGTTCTCAATCCAGTCTACTCACGGAAAATAAACCTCCGTTGTGAAGAAATGTTCCGGTGCTTATGCTCTCTATTAATTCATCGCAGGTTAGTTCCCAGCAGACGCTGGTACTCATTTACCTTCCCCCGGAAAGATGGAAAGTTGAGTTGGCTTAGGTGGAAAAGAAGGTTACACAAATATTCAGAACTAGATAGAGCTGAGGATCGAACTAGGGACCTTGTCGTCCGATGGCAAAGATCTTACCAACTGCGCAAATCAGAAAGAAAAGGCTTCCACGGGAATCGAATTAGTGAGCTCTGTGATATCTGTACAGCAGTCTAACCAATTGATCAATGAAGCCTCTAGTGGGAGAGCAGGTTGTTTCTAGTTGGTCCATCAATGTCACTCAAAGGACGCTATACAAATCATATTTTCTACGAATCTTAAGGTTTTTAAATTGTTTCACTTCTGCCTCTTCTGGACTGTAAATTTCTCTTCGTAGATAAACTTCGTCCGGCCCTTTTATGTCATTTTTTACATATTTGTAGGTTTAAACATGCTCTCTCTTCTAATTACAGGTTTCGTACCTGGCCTTTTTTGAAATTTTCCATGACCTGATAAGGTTCAATCATATTTCTCAACACATCAAAAGTACATTTTACTATTAAGGTTAGTAATTATACATAAGTAATGGTAAAAGTGTGCAGTGCTTGTGGGATGTGGCTATAAAGATGAACTCAAGTATAGATAGCACAAAAGTGCTAATAGCTAACTTGAAGCCACTATATTTGGCACTATGGCCACGTTGGTAGCGGGCTTTACCCCTTTAAACTACCATACAAAATAGGCCTAAAATGGCCGAAACAGCTGTCTATGGCTGCTAGCAATCAGGCTCAGGTTTATTTATGGTAGTTTAAAGGGGTAAAGCTCACTACCAACGAGGCCATAGTGCCCAATATAGTGGTTTCAAGTTAGCTGCTACACGTTTGTGCTATCTATACTTGAGTAATTATACAGCCAAACTACGTTTGTGTATTTATAACATGCACCATCATCAGTTTCCGAATGTAAATTTACAGCAAAACTTGTAATCTTAAATAGTTGAAATCATTACATAATAAAATTCATCAAGATATGTTTCCTTTACTTCTTGACACCTTCATGCACGCATTTTTGATTCGAATGCACGCTCTCAATGGCTAAATGTCGCGCGTCACGTTTGAAAGCGGGAAAATTTAAAAATTGTGGTTTATTTTGTTTATGCTATTTAACAAATATCGAGAAATACCGAGAAATATCGGGGAACATCGAAATTCCCGGGAAAAAAAAACAGATGTTTTCCTCGTGAGCAGTCATTAAGAGTATATAGTGATACAAAAAATTGTATATTTTTTGTTGTTACTAGAACTCTCTTTTAAATAGTTGTTAACACTTAAGAACTCTCTAGATCCTTCCATAAGAACTTTCTAGGAGTTTAGAAATGGTTTGTTAGTGTGCACAGACACTATAGCATTCCGGAACATTCTAGAGAATTGAAAGTTTACGACAAGAATATATGATGTAATTTCTTACAATAACATAACGATGATGTAATGTTTCCAAGGCAACTCGGCTTGAGTATGAGAAGTAGTGCAAAGTAGAGAAGAGAGCAAAACTATATACAAGTGAAGTCCAGAAGAATAGTCCAGTGGGACGTGTGAACGGGCGGACGGGCATGGTTGGCGCAGTTGGTGAGATCTATGCTTTCTGACCACAAGATACCCAGTATAATCCCCGGCTCTGCCGAGATTTAAGTATTTGTGCGACCATTTTTTCTGCCACAGCTAACTCATCTTTCCATTCTTCAACGGTAGGTAAATGAGTACCAGCCTCTTCTGGGATACGCGAGCTAAGCTGCGATGGATTAGTGTCCCATCCAGGGGGAGTCAAAGATTCTCATCCACTTAACACTACAGAAACCAGAGATAAGTGCTGGCTCCATGGGCCACTTGGCTCATAAAGGTGACTGTAATCTGTGTTGTAACTGGTGGATTTAGCTGAAAATACTTAAAATGATTGGCTCAACAAACTGTCCATTATAGGTGTCTGATTACAGTTAACAGTCCGATTACACCGTCGGATTACAATATTGCAGATTAATTAGTGCAAAATACAGCAGTTTATTCACCAATCACATTTGAAGAAAGGCTGTAATGATTGTGATTAAGGTATAAATCGTATGGCTTATTTCAGTTAATTTCAGTGATTTTAAGTCTTAACTTGTACACAACATATCCTAGTGCTCGTGGTAGAAATAATACAACTTTAGTTTCCTTACCTCCAGGTTTTGAGTTTTATTTCGAAAGTAGCATCTACGAATAAATAATAAGGGAAATTTATCAAATAACTTACTCTAGATCTATTTTTAAAGCTACTGAGGTCAAAGATTACAATCTAATCCTCCAGCATTTCAGTAGCAAATATCCAAAGATGAATAAGACTTGAGTTTAAAACTGTAGTATATCTTGCCAAGCAATAACTGACTTAATTCGCAAAGCTCTACTAAAATACCAAAAGTTTGCAATTGTGAAAATTTAGACTTTGGCACGTATGTTAATGAGGCCAAAAAGAGTAAGCAAACAAAGAATAGTCTTTTCAAAATCAATTTCAAAGCTAAAGAGAATTTCCCATCACTCTTTCCCCTTATACAATTTCCGACCTCCCTTAACCTTGCTGCAAATCCCCCACTACCTTTTATCTTGATGCCAATCTCCCACCAACCTTCCCCTAATGCCAATCTTCCACCACCCTTCCCCCTGATACAAATCTTTTAATATTCTTCACCTAATGCCAATCTTTAACCACTTTTCCACTGATGTCAATCTCCCAACACCCTTCCCTTAATGCCACTCTCCTACCACCCTTCCCCCTGATGTCAATCTCCCACCACCCTTCCCCTAATGCCAATCTCCTACCACCCTCCCCCCTGATGCCAATCTCCTACCACCCTTCCCCCTGATGCCAATCTCTTACCACCCTTCCCCCTAATGCCAATCTCCTACCACCCTTCCCCCTAATGCCAATCTCCTACCACCCTTCCCCCTATGCCAATCTCTTACCACCCTTCCCCCTAATGCCAATCTCTTACCACCCTTCCCCCTAATGCCTATCTCTTACCACCCTTCCCCCTAATGCCAATCTCTTACCACCCTTCCTCCTAATGCCAATCTCTTACCACCCTTCCCCCTGATGCCTAACTCCTTTCACCTTTACAACTGATCCCAATCTTCCTCCGTGACGTCAAAAGCAGAATTTAGCAGTGACTGTTTTTATATATCCGTTCCATTTTCTTGTAAAATATGGTAGCTAAGTGTGCTATAGCTACGTAAACTGAACAGATATATAGAAACAGGACCAGCCTCTCACTAGTAAATTTTGATTTTGACTTCACTGGGCCAGAAAATAATGTGGTAGTTACCAGCCTCCCATTGCTTGGTCAATCTGGAAGTGATTTTTCCAAACTTCAAACACCATGAAGATAAATATATGCGTGGATGACATGTAATAAACTAAAACTCAACCGTGATAAAACTGAATTCATAGTTATACATGCCAAA
>JANCMA020159616.1:0-13948 GCA_024336925.2 Zoanthus solanderi
ATTTCCATATTCCTAAGATTATTATTATTATTATTATTATTATTATTATTATTGTTATTATTATTATTATTATTCAATTTAACTCATCTCCCTCTGAGTGAGGATTCTTACGAGTATGTGCCGTTTTGCAGGTGCATGGTTTTAAAAAAATTTCATTAAGTTAGGTGCTTGTGCGGTGCAATGTTCGTAATAATATTATAATAAAAGTACGTGTTAATAGTTAATACTTCGTAATAAGACATAATTATAATAATGTTAGTGTCCACGTTTCTGTTTAAAAGCTGATAGAGTCTGTGAATGTTAAAAGGTTAAATGATCGAACTTTAATAACGAAACTAGCTGAACGGTATAAATAGGGCTGAGAGAAGGCAATTTCAGATGGCAACCAGTTTAGAACAGGAAAAACAATATCCAATTTAAACTACTAGCATACTGAGACCTAGTTTTTCCAGGATCCAATTTTTTGTATAATGATCCACTGATGAAAAATTGGTCTAAATGGTTTTATTTTCAAGAAAGAAGTCAACAATATTTTACTTATTTTACATATATGTTAGTTACACCGATATGTGTTGGACTTACCTGCTTATAGCTCAGACAAATTAATAACTTAAAAAAAATGTTCACCAAGACTGAGTATACTGAAATCTTCATACATTAGGTAACCATTCACTGCAGTATAAGAATGCTTTACCATTGAGAGCTGCACCTGAAGTGGAACCACGGAGGACTAGCACACTGTTGACTCAGTTGAAAACACTCATTCTGTGTCTCTCCGCCATGCTGTCAGAGGAATTTCAAAAAGTTGTCAGTGTACCATTAGGGGAGATCATTCAATTGCTTTGCAAAGCTTTGGCAGTAACTGATATATCAATGGTAAAACTGAGCAGTTCCTTTGAGTTAGTTTTAACCATCAATAACTAGCTGGTCTGTATATGCCACATGCATAACATGTTTTTAGACAGTTATTGGAATCCCTATGGTTACTAAGATCATAAATGGACATTGCATTTAAGTGAAAATGGTAAATGACTCAATCCACGTATGAGATAACTCACAAGGAGTCCTTTGATTGTTAATCCATTATATTTTGAACAATGGGGTTAGCACTAAAAAACTCATAGACTTGAAACTACATCTAGCAATTTTTCCACATGAATCACAAAATAGTAATTATGGAAACGGATGCTATGGAAAAACTCAAACTGTCTTCGTTTTTCATGTATTTTAGTTTGTTCGTTTGCTTGCAAGAGCTTATGCTATACTAAAGCTGTCCCTGAATGGGACATTAATCCATCGCAGTTAGCTCCCAGCAAACGCTGGTACTAGTGTGCATTGGCAGAAATGAAGGTCGCACATATGTTCAAAACTTGGCAGAGCCCAGGTTGAGTTTGGGACCTTGTGGTTGGAAGTTAGAGATCTTACCAACAGCTTCAACTATGCTGTCGAACCATGGCAGGGCGGTAGGTTGCGCGACCAGTATTAATATTTTAACAATAAAAAGATGAGAGTAACCTTTTCTCCAAAGTTGTCGAGATAACTGTGTAATTTACTCCATTTTCTGTACCTCCAGCAAAATGCCGTCACCATTGAATCAGTTTTGCTGAAAGCAAGTCTACCGTCAGTTCACACGTGGATTTTTAGATTTCTTCACAGCTTAATCCTAAGGTAAATATCTTTTATCGTCATTGACTAGTAGAAACAAGGGTTGATTTGATACGTTCTGGTACGTATATTTAAATTCTAGCTAACAGCTAAATTCCTTACGAGCCAAGTGGTCCCTTGAGCCGGCGCTTATCTCTGGTCTCTGTATTGTTAAGGGGATGAGAGTCTTTCAGACTCCCTCTGGATGGGGCACTAATCCATCGCAGGTACTCATTCACCTACCCCGGAAGGATGGAAAGCTGAGTTAGCTTAGGTGGAAAAGAAGGTCGCACAAAACCTTGTCAGAGCCGGGGTTCGAACTGGAGACCTTGTGGTCGGAAGGCAGAGATCTTACCAACTGCGCAGTTTCAGTTAACTTTTTTGTTTTGTAACTGGCTTCTTGAAAGTTAAGTAACAATTTGATAAATTAAAGATAATACAAGATTTAAAATCCCTATATCGCTTTTTTGTATCTTTTAGTCTAAAAGTATTGTCATTTATGAACTCAGAATTCGAAAAACCAAAGAAAATTTCTGCATCTGAGTATGCTTTTTTATCAAAAAAAGTTAGGAATTTAAGGAAAAACGTGACAAACAAAGTACTTAAAACTGAATTTCTCTGTTTTTCACTGTTTTAAACCGTAAACGAAGAAATTGTTGTGTTAACAGTGTTAATATTCAACCGGAAGCTGCACAAGTACCTTCTTCTACGTCATCACACCAGGACTTCATAATGATGAATGCTCGGTCAAAAACGACAGCTGTCCCGAAATTGTCTTATTTGCACGTTTCCAAATTTAAAAAACATAACAGGAACCGCCAAGAACTGTTTAAGTTTTGAAATTTAGTATTACTTAAGGGTTCTACTTTTCATCTAAATGATAAAAAAATAAACGATATAGGGACTTTAAGTTTAGAATTTTGTAATACTTGTCAGGCATACCAAGTGATGATGATTTTGTTCATCTGGAAAAGCTGTTTCTGCTATTTAGTTTTTAGTTATTTTTTGAAATAGACTTTAAAATTTTAAGATTCATTCCGTTTACAAACAAACAATGGAAACTAGCTCAATAAACTTCGTTCCCAGGGCTTCTTCATTGCGGGCTTCTCTGTTTGGGCAGAGAAGCCCTGGGAATGAGGTTGTAACTCAGTACTGAGAAGAAAAAGATCAACATGTTAACCATAACTAGAGTTGGAACGAGTATTTGGGAATGATGGTGTTTAAAGTGCCTATATAACGTTTATTTTTTCTTTATCCGAAAGTACATAATTTTTAAAGGACGTTCCCGAAAATTTTTTTGATTTGAACAAAACGCAAATTTTTTTCAATTTTTTAAAATCAAGAAAATTGTACGTTTATTTGGTCAAACCCTTCTGCTGACCGTGACGTAGATTAAGGAAAATGTCATGCTATTTCTTTCTCTTTCTAACGGAGTTCGGATCGGAAGAACTAAAACAATGAACTTTTATCTATACTTATGTCACCTATGTTATTACATCTCGCTGCAACACTTCTTCGAGCACTTTTTAGTGTTCTACAAGAAGCATGGTTCCTTAATCTGCGTCTCATTCCATGGCCATGTGCCACAATGGCGCCGATTTTTCTTGATTTTAACAATTCGTAAAAAATTCGCGGTTTGATTAGATCAAAAAATTTTTTCGAGGATATCCTTTAAAAATTATGTACTATTGGATAAAGAAATAAAAAGATAAACGTTATACGTACTTTAAGGGAACGTTATACCTTAAGGGCACTTGTTGGCGACTTTTAGTGATGTTTTTGATGATATGCCATCCCGGAAATTTTCTCATACGTCACAGACTGAATAAAAAAGAAGCATATTGAGTATTTTAGATATTTTGGTTGCGTTGTAAGTTGCAAATTTAAGAATTGTAGTTTTAAAGAAAATTTTGAGTTTTTGAGATTGTTAGATAAGTTTAAAAATTAATTTTGAAGTTAATATTTAATAGAAAATCGCCAAACCGTCCCCAAACCAGAGCAGCATTAGCGCATGGTCAGGAGGTTCGGTTGAGTGATTTAATTCAATATACTTCTCATCAGTATCTTCTTTCAACTCCCCGCACTATCCACCAAAATCTTGGGTAGAACGTTCCCATAAGATATTTGATTAATTTTCTCTCCTAACTTTAAACGAGATTTGCAACCAGAAAAAGGTTTCCGTCTTGAAGGCATATAAAGATTGTCAACTCTAAGAGTGCGACGTTCACGTCCTCCACAGAACTCAAAAAGCGAGTTTTTCGCGATGTCTTAGTGAATATGACAGTAAACAGGTGGTTAGCATCTTATATTCCAGCGTGAAACGTTGGTATTTCATTAATTACGGCTCATTGTTCAACGTTGCCGTCTTTGCGTAAGCTCTTATATGACGTTAAAATCGTAGGCGTATAATTTAGGCTTAATTTCAAAATTTCACATGATAAAATTTTTGCAATATAAGTTTTTTTTTGCATTTAGCTGTTAGCTGATTTAGTCAGTTCAAATGTATCGACAATAAAGTTTATATTATATCTGGGTCTTAATTTCCTGGAATATTTTATTGCCGGTTCTTAATGAGTTGAAAGTTAATGGTTACCCCGACGATTAATAATGATAATAGGACTGAGTGGAGTCCAATTCCGTCTGTAATCATACGAGTGACTAACAAAATCGGACGATCGTGAAGTGGGAGTCTGATTTGTTAATCACGAGTATGATTATAGACGGAATTGGACGACACGAAGTCCTGTTACCAATTAATCATAATCATTACAATTTCCGAAAAGCAAAAAAGTACAATTTGAAAAATAGCTTTTAATTGCAATTTTTCATTTATGGTAAGTACAATTCCGAAAAAATAAATATGGAAAAAAGCATTTATAGAGGCTTTAAACAGCCTTTGGAAAAGGCCTGTGCCCGTGCTTTGAATGGAAAGTTGTTCAGTTGCTATAGTGATTGTAATCTATGTTGTGATTGGTGGATTTAGCTGAAAATACTTAAAATGATTGGCTCAAAAAATTGTTTGATTACAGTCAACTGTCCGATTACAATTTTGCAGATACAAAATTAGTGCAAAATACAGCAGTTTATGCACCAATCACATTTGAGGAAATTGTAATGATTGTGATTAATTGAGATATCGACCAAAATTTATAAACAGCCGACCAAATTTTTCCCTTTAGCTGGCTCCAGAGCAAAAACGTTAAATATCGAGCCCTGACTTCATGTTCAATATTATATAAAAATGAAACGATAGTATTTTTTAGCACACACCTGGTTTTAGAAATGGCACCTCTTTGGCTAAAGTATTCAGTGCAATGAGGGATGACACAAATGCAACTGGTATAAACCAAAAGAATACCAACAGAAAGACAAGCGCAAAAACCAGTAGTTGACGCACTTTCCTAAAACATTTAAAAACAAATGGATGATAAAACGAAAGCTAAACGATTTTATATGCTGTTTGTAAATAAAATAGGCACCGGCATATCTCCAAAATGTCATGAAAAGTAGATAGCTACATTTATTGACTCCAGAGTGTTGATTGGGCTGAAATACATAAACTCCGTTTTAAGTCCGTGAAAGAAACAAAACTTCAATGTTTTCAATATAAATTGCTGCATAGAATTTTACCAACTAATAAATTTTTGTTTCGGATGGGATATAAAGATACACCAAACTGCTACAATATTCAGAATGAAACAATTGAACATTTTTTTTATGATTGCCACCACGTTAATCTATAGGAGTCATTAAAACTGCACGTTCAAAACCATGCAGACTTGATACTCTACCTTTCCATGAAAAATGTTTTATTAGGTAGTATTAGAAATGACCATTCTGCGAAGAGCGCAGTAAAGGGAATAATTAAAAAAAAAACACTTAAAAAATAATATACAGCTTGACGTGGTGAATTTTTCATGTTACGGTATCACTGACCGACAGAAAGATATATACTACGAAACTCTTCAATGAATCCAACTTATTTATTTAAAGAAAATACGTAATGTAATCTTAGTTACAAAGGAGCGATTTCTGAACAATGTATACCACTAAGTCATTAACAAACTAAGTTTAGCCTACTGCTTAAATTTTAGCCTCCACTGACACAAGCAAACGATAAATCTCGATGTCTCCAAAGAAATTTCCTCTTGGCCTTAAATGATGTTTCCTAAATAGCTTTCCCACTCGGTCTCCGCCGACAACAATAGCACTCTATAGGACTTTTAACCTGCGGCGTTGAAAATGAAAAGTTCCTTTGTAACTGTAAGACATACATTGCAAGCGGAAGACCTTCTTTATTGACGCTTGTTTTTGTGAAGGCTTAAATATTATCTTTGTAGTTAGAGTTAGTAGCATTTTGATGTTGTTGTTGTGTGTAATGTAGCGTACTTAATTGTCGTAGCAACATACATAACAAAATTACTCGACTTTGATTGATTGAGAGTAATGCAGTTTTTTGTAAACATAAGTGCAAACAAGAGTTAACTTAATGCAAAATTAGTTAATTAAGTGCAATTAGAAAAACGATTCGTCGCTTTTTAATGGATAAAAAACACTAGAATTTTGGAACAACCAATCAAATCTTTTGTTTTAGTGGTGTTATGCGCAAAATTAAAAGTCGGAAGTTTTTTCTATTTTGCCGACAGAGTTTTGTCAGTGTACACAAATAAAACAGAACTTGCTTTGTAATTTTCTTATGTATGTTGTTACAAGGTAATCACACGAATTTTCTTGTTTAATTTAGAAATAGGTTAACACTCGTGAGTTTTTTCAAAAAGCTAATTTGGAAAATTTTTAAAAACTCACTCGTGCAGATTATTTCCAAAATGAACTTGAAGTCCCTATACAAACGATGTTCACAGGAGGATATAATGTAACTAGATGTAACATAATTTACTTCATTCTTGTAACTCATGCTGAATCATTCTGAAACTGAATCAAATTCCTAAACTTCATTTCTAGATTTTATAATCTTTTTGTAGACTTGATGAGACTTATATTTATTAAAAAGCAGTTTTGCTTCTGTCAACTGTATTTATTGATAATAACAGTCTTTATGTTTCAATAATTCGTAATGGCTTTTGAAATGGGATGAGGTGTAACAAATACATTGCTTTTTGAAAAATAAGTAGATATTGGGGTAACCACGACTAGCATACGGTACTGAATGTTTAAGTTCGTGATTTTTCCACATGTCTTGCGAAACTATGTCATTTCAAATTCAACTTGCTAAAATGGTAATAAACGAAAAACTTTAAACGTGATGCTTGTTTTTGTTGTGCGGCGATGGAGTTTCTGTCTTTTGCTGCCAACGTTTTTATTATTAAATAACACAAAAATGCTTATTAAGCTTTGCTATATGCATTAATGAATTTTCAAGTGAGTTTTTGCATGAAAATCTGACAAAAACAAGTTATCTTCACACGTAAAATAGCATTGTTGTTATGTTTACATATATAAAAATCTCCCCTTTCGATGCCTGAACGCCTTTAATTGCAAGCGTGTACCTAAAAACGTACGCGTTATGGACAATAGACCATTTCCGAATCACGCTCCACTGCTCACAAACAAAACCTTCAAGTCGAGGCTAAGTGCTACCTTTTCATACATTTGCTGTACTTTTTAGCACTTGGCCTCGACTTGATGTTTGTGTTTGTCAGCAGTGGAGCGTAATTCGGAAATTACCTATTCTGTGCTAGATGTGGTCACATCAGTGTTGTCAGCTTAATTATTTTCCTCTTAAACATTTTCAGAATTGAAATAAGTTCTAGTTTTTTTATTTAACAGAAATTTCTAAACAATTTTAAAAATCTATTCTTGTCTACAATGGCGGACCCGAATGCTAAATAGCAAGAATGTAAAACGTATTTTTTGTTTAGCAAATGTTGCCTGGGAAGATATTTTTCTCTAATACGGGAAATGTTGCTCGTATAATAAAAACATGAAAAGAAACAGAAAAATATAGTTTTCCAATTTGATCTTACCATTTACAGCCGATGGTTTAAGACTTACTATTTCGGGTTTTCTAAAATGAAGAAATTGCCCGTTTTGTTTTAGAGAATGGAGAAAAGTTTACCAACAGACAAACACATATTCAGTAAAAACTTCTGAAAAATTGCATTTGTGTTTGACATGCATCTATCATTATCTCTTTATAGCTTGTATGAGATAGTTTTGCTTTTTTCGTCATCTGTCACATATGCAAATTTAGCTTTTGATTTTGCCGAACAATGGCCAACATAAACGGCTTGCAAGTGATTTTAATCTGATGTATCGCATGCAGTTTTAACCTAAAGACTTCTACAAACGGCTCTGCTATTATAACTATAACAGAAACTGATTTCGTGAGAAACGGATAAAAATAACTAACGTCATCAACAGTAAACGAAGAAGTTATGCCAAAACTGGCGGTGAAATGTTTACCGATTGAAAAGTTGGTAAGCCGTTTGCACTAAGCTATCAAAATTAAACTATTTCAGCCAGTAAGGATTAAACCTAATACTTTTGTTTATTTTTGGAATCAAATTACAGATCATTTGTTGTTAATTGATACCGTATTTAAAACGTCTATAACGTAGATATAAGTTATAAGAAGTGGTTGTCTCGATAACCGAAACAAATAAGCAAAGTTCTCGTGTCTGTTTGTTTCACACTCTTCAAAATTTTGGTACTCTGTTTCAGGTATAAGTTTGTAACACTTCATTTCACAGTCTCTTTGTGGTAACTTTACCGTATAACTTTTCTTCAGGTAGATATGAGTTCCAATCTTTTCAGTTCCCTGTAATCTTGAATGATTTCTAAATATTAATTTTCTTCGAGTAGAAACGACAATATATCCTTTAACTTTCTGGTCGAAGTTTTCGTGCAGTTCAAAGCTTTATTTTTTTATTTTCTCGCTGTTTTTCTAATTAATTTATAATATATTTTGAACAGTTTGGAAATTTTCTTAAGACAGAACTCAATATAGTTTATTTTAAAAGTTAAAAAAGCAATATAAATCTTGGAACTCCACTAAATTTAATAGAAAAAAAAAATGGATTTCAGTAAAGTATATATTGTTAATTCAAAGTAATATCTTCGTAAAACAAAATCATACATTTTCTATTGATATAACGGCAAGTAGAAATCAAGAATAAGGATATATATCAAAAGTGTGTTTGTATCGCAAATCAACTTCGGGAGCTAAAAATAACCGTGAATACAATTCATGCTGAGATGGAGTTTTTTGAAAACTAAGGTTTCGTTTATTTTGAAAAACTAAGACATCGCCTTGTTTTGAGTAGCAGTGTATTAGCTAAACCGTCATTTGGCGGTTCCCGCGACCGGAACCATTCGTAAACAAACAGTGACATGGATCAAAGTTGATGAAACCCTGTATTGTTTATTTGGATTCAGACAGCAGATGAATGGCCGTCTTTTTGAGATTTTATGCGATCACGAATGCTATGCTCTGGAAGGCTAACCAACACGCTGCTTTTTAAAAGAGCCCTTGAAACGCCGATGTTTTGAAAAAAGAAAAAAAAAATATGCAAAAAAACGGTGTCGGTATAATTAGATTGAAAAAGCAAGAACACCCATGCTGTGAAATTATTGTTTCGGGTTTTCGCGCCTCGTCACACTAACAAAATTTCGTTAGTTTATCCAGCCTTTAGCTTGGTTTTAAATGTAAGCGTTGCATTTAAGCCAGACTAGCCTAAGTGTAGCCGTACACCAACCCCTCATTCGTTTTTCTTCTTTCGGTTTTTGTACCACGTGCCGATGTTTGTGCTATGAAATAACGGCGGGTTTAATTCAAAGCTAGTTAACGTGAATAACAGCTCTGACCTGAAGCTGCTTAATCCCTCCCCCTCCCATCCCGGCAGAGTGAGCGTCTCCAGTAGCTTATTGTGTGCCCTTTGGAAAGAATAGGATACTCCAGTGGCTTAATGTGTCGCCCATGGAGAACTGAAGAGACTCCAGTGGCTTAATGTGTCTCCCATGGAGAACTGAAGAGACTCCAGTAGCTTAATGTGTCTCCCATGGAGAACGGAAGAGACTCCAGTGGCTTAATGTGTCTCCCATGGAGAACGGAAGAGACTCCAGTGGCTTAATGTGTCTCCCATGGAGAGTAGGATACTCCAGTGAACTTAATGTGCCTCCTATGGAGAACTGAAGAGACTCCAGTGGCTTAACGTGTCTCCCATGGAGAACTGAAGAGACTCCAGTGGCTTAATGTGTCTCCCATGGAGAGTATAGGAGACTCCAGTGGCTTTACGCCAAATTGTAAAACAAAAATCAAGGGTAGACGCTCAAGTTCTTACTAAAGCAACGTTGATTTATGCGTTGTAGGATTAACTTCACCAACCTTCCACCCTCCTCTCTCTCTCTCTCTCTCTCTCTCTCTCTCTCTCTCTCTCTCTTGCCCACCTGTTGTAAAGATTTATTCCAAAGCACCATTCAAGGTTTGCTTACAAGTAATGTCCTTTTGACGTACACTTCACACCTGACTGGACGTATGACGTCAACCCTAACTATGACGTGAATTTAATCCAAAGATTTACATTGATTTTCGACGCCTTCACAAACGTGGTTTAAGAGGCGTTTGAATTTTACTAGAATGAAAATAAAAATTGCATTTAAGTTAGGTCCAAGTTGTAACATTACAGAAAATAGAGAAAGTTGCTGTTCCATGTCGCAACCCGTAAATTTAAGTTAGACACTTTAGGTAGCATGTTTTTCATCATCGCCGTTATAAGAAGTGTAAGGAGCTAATGTTTACGAACAATACTCTCAATCTTCTTCAATTGCTTTTGACCTCGATCCGATCATTGCTTTTTCAACGTCAGCTCAGTTTCCTCAAAGAAGAAATAAGAAGCAGAAGAATAAGAATGACACAAACTAGAATAAGAGAAGGCCTGAACCAAAAAAAGAAAAAGAAGAACAAGGACAAGAAAACAAAAAAGGAGAAAAGAAGTGTTTTAATAAAATTGAAAAGTAACCCGTAGTCTGAATTTACACGAATAAAAGTATTATAATTAATCTGTAGATATATGATTTACATTGATTAACACATTGAAGAAAAACTGTATTTAAATCTCCCAATCTAATTGAAGCTGACAAGGTTTAGGTTTTAATGACAAAGTGTTGAAAACAGAAAAAACAATCAAGTGAGTTCAGAAGAATAGATGGAATTAGGAGAGAAAAACTAATAGTTGCGCAACGTACACAAAACGTACTTCTAAAGATTTTTGCCTAATTTGGAAATTTCTTCCTGCGGCAAATGTTTTAACAGGAGAATACTCTAATACATGAATCATGCTTATCAGTGATAGAGTAAAAGCATATATATACATGGCTGAACATTGTTTATGCGGTGCTTTCAGTTTCTTTTTGTTTATAGCTAACCAACCACTTCTGATTGGCGAACAATGGCGGAAGCTACCGAAATAAAAGACACATTGTCTAGTCTCCATGACAACATGACACTCTTTTAGAAAGTTTTCATAAGTTTGCACATTAATTAATTGTCCACACCAGACAAACTATGATAGGATTTCTCATGTCTTCTCTCAAGTATCATAAAATTTCTGAGTTGAATCAATGAAGGAGTTTGCAAATACTGTTCCCTAATTCTTCAGCAAACTTTGAGACAAGAACTCTGGTTGAGTTTAAGGAATGCTGAAAATCTGGCCACCACTTGGTACGAAATGAATCTCACGCAATGTTTTGGCCTCAAGCATTCACTCTGATGACTGTGTGCGACGTTGTCTTTTTTTTTTTGTTTTTTTTTTTACTAAATAATTTTATTCATTTGTTGAGTTTCGCAGCAATTTTAACTTTCATCCTTCAGTGGTTTTCTGAATGAACGGTTAAGGACTCAGAAGTTTACTAAAGCCTTTAAGATTACCGAGTTGAAGAAAACTTCATACGCTTCAATTTCTTCTTCTCGTTGCTCTAAAAAGCTTTTGGGAAGCAGAAGGCCGTAACTGAGCGAGAGGAGCTGACATTTCGACTTTATAATTAAGCCTTTTGTTATAGTTTCTGGCATTTACACATACATTTGGTTGCAATTGCTTTAGTATGCTTGAATTCAGCTTCTTCAGCAACGTGGTTGTGTTCATGTATTGATTTTTTTTTATTTTTAAAATGTGTTTATTATTGTCTCCGTAAAATGTGTGAAAGGTGACGACAGCTATCTCCTTATTTGACCAGACATTTTCTGTCTCTCTAGGACTGGATGAGAAATGTTTTGTCACTGGGCTATGAAGTTTAAACTTTAATACGCTGCCGCAACAACAGTCGATAACTTAATGGTAGACAAAAGTAATCGTGATAGGATAACAGGGGCTATTACGGAAAACACAGTTACCCGATGGAGGGGCCTTGCAAGCTCTCTCAAACCAGCCATTCAAAAAACCAACGGCGCCGCAATGGAGGCAGTTGATAAAACTAAGGAAACAACACCGTACGAAGATAATGATCAGAAACAAACAACAGATGTGGATATTACACTGATTCAACGCCGAACTTATTTTCTTTCTGCATGGATTGGCGACACTAACAAAACGTTTAACAAGTTCAAAGGACGGATAGGATTGGTTATTTGGCTTATAAACATTGCAATCCATTTCTCACTAGACTTTTATGAGGCCAACTTTGTGTTCAATATTTCGTGGGCGACATGTATTGGTCTGTTTTTTGTTGCCCTTGTGGTGGGTTGTTTTTGTATGATAAAGTATTCCGTCCCTTGGTTCATCAAAGGGGTGAAAAAGTTAAAGAAAGATGGTCATTATCCGGCTACCCTGCGAAAACTTCAACTCGTTATGCAGGTAAGTTTTACTCTTTATTCCCTTCGTTGAACACCATCAAATTTAAGTTTTGAATACTAACCAGCGTGTTGTGGAACAGCGGGATCTTTTAAAACATTGCTACTGTTTGGTTAGAATTTAGAGAGCTTTTACCCCCGCTCAAAAGTTCAGTTAAATATTATGAAAGAATCATGTTAAAGTAATGACTAAGTATATAAACATTAAGAAATTTACCCATAACAAAAGTTTTAGAAACCCTTTTCACAAGTATACAATATGTTCATACTAAATTTTAAATACGTACATAAGGTCGAATTGTTTTCTATCCGTTGTTTGCTCTTGTTGTTTATACAAAGTAGAGTCGGCCAGGAAGGTAATGGATTACCAATATACCCGAAAAGAAACATCTAATATACCCAAAAATAATTCAAAACTCATAAAAAAAAAAATTGAAAAAACATGATATACTTTATACCAAAATTCAAGAAAAGTGTAATACTTAATACCTAATATTTAGTATTACCTAATATTAAATACCAAGAAATACCTTATACCCAAAAACCCTGGCCGACCCTGACTAAGAAGATCGTGTTAGGATGAAGAACCTGAAAACAATTTATACACAATGTTTTTCAACATTTTTCTTATGTTTAATTGTCGATGAGTGTTGAAGAAATTAGTTTTTGTCGTTGTCTATCCTCAGGTTCTAGGTCTTCTTTAAAGATAGGAACTTTTTTTAAAAAAGAAAAAAGAATCGTACATTTTAGAGTGAAATATTTAAGAAAAAATTCATTTGCCGGCTTATTTTCGTTTAATGACACGCTTTCGCGGAAAAGCCAACTTCAGGTGTAAATGAAAATAGATTTAAATTCGGCATCCATTTCTCGGCAAATAGAATGTTTTGATTAATTTTTTTTTGTTGTTGTAAGGCTATGATTTGACGTAAACAGCATTATATCATGCAGTACATGTTTTGTCCTCAGTTGTATTTGTTTGTGAAAAGGTTGAGATTCCGTTCGTGAAAGTCATTTCGATTTACGTAAACAAGCACGTCAATAAGCAACTATGAAAACTTTTAAAAAGAAGAAAGAATTAAATTTGCTCGCTGGGCTTTAAATTAACTATTGAAACTCGATCAATTGTCTCGCTATTCTCGCTTTCTGAAACGCACAGATAATTATTGAAAATGAGCATTTGATTTTCTAAGTAAATATTCTCTTGTATAGATATATATACATCCGTTGAAATAACGCGCTTTTGATTCCGCTCGATATAAGGGCATCACAAGATAAAAACAAAATTAATAATTAAATCAATATTAATGATAATAACAATATTATTATAGCAGTATACACAGGTAAAGATGCATAACAATCCACCAACATAGGGCGCTATGAGCGTAACCTATGCGGTTTAGAAAACAACTTGTAAAATCCTAAATTTACATATCTGATAAAAAAAATCAATTTCCGAAAGAAAAGTAAACTAAAATTTTAACTCTAAATACGCATTATTAT
>JANCMA020159718.1:0-13947 GCA_024336925.2 Zoanthus solanderi
CAGTGACCAAAAATTTGGGATGGTCGGTAACCGAAAACACACATTTTTTTTTTATTTGGCCTTAATATTTCTAGGTACCTTATAAAAACCCCACTTTTCAAGGAATCTCAGATCTTGAGCAGAAAATCCCCAATTCAAGAAATTCCAGGTGAAACACAAAACTTGTGTGAAACTGTTAAATAGATGAAAGTCTTTGCCTTCACTAGGCTTTGATGCCAACTAATGTTGGCCTGCTTCCTGCAGAAGCCAATACTTATTTTACTAGCTTCAGAAAAATGGAAAGCTGAGTTCATTTGGAAGAAAAGAAGGTCACACAGGTCTTGCATGCAATACTCAGCAGAGGGTTGAACCAGAAACCTTGTGAGTGGAAGAAGATCCTACTGATGGTAATCTCAATGAGCTGTCATTTCTACATTTAAAGCAAATCTCATCACTCATCAAAGAAATCATTAGGTATAGGTGACAACCCATTCAGGTAACATCTGGGTAAACTGACAGTGCACAAGCTGTAAAAAATGATCTTGTCTGAAGGTCCAACTGCTTTCACATCTACCCATATATCATTTTCATCATCATATTTTACAGCCTTGCATGCTCCATGTCCACCATAAAGCATAATAATATCACCTCGCAGGTTGAGAAGATTACAGTAAGATGATGTCAGATGAGGGGGTGGAGTTATCAGATGCCATTCGTCAATAGCTGGGTGATAAACTTCTGAGCTCTCAAGGATGTCATCAACATTACGACCAAGACCACCAATAACAAACACCTTGTCATGAGCATATATTGTTTCTGGGTAGCGTCGTTCATAGTTTAGAGGAGAAACAATTGTCCACTTGTTTTTCCTAGCATCATATCTTTCAACACTCTGTAACATTCGAGCATTGTTGGCATCACCAGTTGAACTTCCTCCAATGGCATAAATATAATGCCGTGTTGCAACAGCACTCAAATCACTCCTTGCAAAGTTTAGAGGTGATACATAAACCCAGAAATCTGTGTTTGGATCGTACTGCTCAACAGTCCTGAAAGTCCAGTGTTCCCCACGGCCACCAATAACGTAAATTTTGTTACCAAACACAGTGACCGCATATGACGATCGGCATGTTTTAAATGGAGCTTTCTCTTGCCATTCTTTAGTGCCAACTTTTTTTCCACTTTCTTTAATTGTCTTAAAGGAAAAGGACCGCAGGCAAGGCACTTTGGCAAAATTTGGCAAATCTCCATTCATACCACCTACAATATAGACAGTTCTTCCAATAGATACTAAATCAGGGTTTATCTGAGTCTTGGGAAGATCTTGAAGGCAGAATGTCTCTTTCAGTTTCATGTCATAACAAAAAGCTTTGACACAGTACTGAGTTCCTGCACCAATAATGACTTCAACACAATCTGTTGATGGTCTAAAAGTATCAGCACTTGGACTATTCACCTTATGCTTCTCTTTCTGTTTCAGAAACTGCTGAAATATTCTACGGCACTTGTTGTTGTCTCTGATCAACTGCTCGCTAAAGAGCTGATCCTGAAGAAAATTCTTGGATAGAGAGCCGACCCGAAGATAGCGACAAAGAGTTGGAAGGCAATCTTTGCGTGCTTTAATGTTATGTTTTACCCACTTTAGGATGGCAAAGTACACATGTTCCTCTTTCTCAACTTGTATTTCGTCACTAGAGATTAGGTCGATAACTTCGTCTTTTGTCAGGGCCAAAAAATGCTCATTCTCAACACACTGTTGAAAGTGTTCTTCCGCCAAATCTCTCACCTGATCACTAAAGCAAAGCTCGGAATACTTATCAGCCAAGATCTTTAAGCTGAAACAGTTTTCAGGTGCCAAGATCTCACTGAGGAAGTGAAAACACGCTTTTTTTAACGGCTCGAGAAGAAGAAAACTGGCAGTTTCGAGAAGTTCTTCAACGGTCGCTTTTGTAACTACAATTCTTCCCGTGTAGAAATAATTCAAGACCAGTTCAAATGAACAAGCTGAAACTGTATGAAGCTTCCAGAGATTCTGTGATGACTCCTTCATGCCACTCGTAAACATAGCGTGAAAGAATCGGCTATTCGCTGCCAGGACATTTCGATGAGCGGGGAACAACTTGCCTTGAACTTCCAGTACAATATCACAAAGAGAATTACCTTCAATTCTAAATCTATTCAAAATCAGCAAAACATCTCCTCTACCGCCTGAATACTCAACAGTGTCTGAGGCTCGACTGGCTTTTGGAGTTAGTTCTTGTTTGTCCAGTTTATCGAACAAACTTTCAATCGTATCGTTTTCATTATCCTCGCCACCGGCCATCTTTGGGTTAAACTTGTTTAGAAATTGGACAATGGCCGCGCACCGCCTGGCACCAAGATTTTTTGGCTCACGTGACTTGGCAACAAGCGAACAACAAAAAGGCCGAAAAAACCTCTTGCAAGACAGTGTGATAAAAGCAAATTCAGGCTATCTTCTGGAGCTTCAGGTAAGGCTTAAGCGTTTTATATAAAATCGTGTAGTTTAAATTAAGGGATAATTTCCGTACTGGGGCATACTTGAAATTTATTTGCATGCAAATTTACCTTTACCCAATAAATAGCATTGTAACTGCATAAATATAACGCACCAATCAATGTTAAGCCGGAGTTGGGGAAGGCCGGTCATACATGGGGCATTTGATTCCGAGCGTCCGTCAACGATGAGGAAATTTGAACGTATTCGCTGGCCCCGGGTCGAGATATTTGATTCGTAGTTTCTCGTGGGCGGGCCATTTGAACTGTTCATGGCCCTGGGTCGAGAATTTTGACAGAAATTTTCCCGCGGTACGTAATTTATGCCGACATTTTAAACAACAACAACAACAACAACAACAAGTTTATTTCTGCTCTCCAAATGTACAAGATTGATTTGAGAACAACATTTTTTATAGTTAGAAAAGGTAATAACGAAGGGCACTGGCTCCCTGAAATAACTACAAAGCTAAACGCGTCAGGGAGCCAGGCCAAATTTAAAGCAAGTTTTCTTCGTGATGGCTTCAAAAAAGTTTTTCAGATTATGTATCAGTAGAGCTGGCACTTCGAAGAGAAAACTAACTAGCGGTAAACTAGTTTACGAAGAGAGCAATTGCAGCTGATGGGCTATTAGAGCTGCTAGCCAAAGGTGAGCATAAATTATTCACGAATTGTTATGGATTATTTACTGTGTTTTTCAAACCACTTGGCGATTATCAACCGATCGTTTTTTGTTTTGTATGTTTTTTTAAAAACACAATCAAGATAACTTCAGTTTTAGTATATTCTTATGGGCCTGTTGAATTGATGGAAGAGTGTTTTTGAAGGAATAGCTTTGGAGATTATGCTGTTGCTTCTGAGTTTATTTAGTTTGTTGCTTTAATAGTGACCTGCATAGTGTAACATACTGTCAAAAACAGGCTGTGATGTTATGCACACAGAGATTCCAACCCCATGTGATGGAAAATAGGGAGTAATTATTAGCGGCGAAAGCGCGAACTTCTAGGGGGGGACCTGGGGCATGCTCCCCCGGAAAATTTTGCAAATTCTCTCAAGTGCCATTTCCTGAATTTTGACATCATTCCATAACATACCATAATGCTCTTCGCGAAGAAAGTAAGTATAATATGAGTGTTTCACAGTGACAGATTGCCAAAAATTTTATAGATTAGCAATTTTTCCCTAGTTTTCAGAATTTTATAATAAATCGGGAGAATTTGGTAAAAATCGGGAGAGTGGGAGGCTAGACATCAAATCGGGAGGGTTAGAATCTCTGTAGTACTATTAACCCTCTTGCTTCAATTAAGGTTTTTCTATTTAAGATTATTATCAGAAGGAATGGGTTTACTTTTAAAAATTAACAATAAATATATTATACAGAGACCCTATATCAGAGCTCTCAAGTTTGGAGTTTTCCAAAGAGTAAGACTTTTTCCTTTGGCTTGTGGTGGAGTGAGTGACAAAGATAAAATCAATTCCTAGAGGTTTACCGGGATTGTTTTCCTGAAAATTTTTGAAATTGATCATTTTTTTTGCATGTTCAGTTGCAGTCACAAAAATCTTTTTTTGAATATTATTAAGTATAATTAAGTATTATGCGCCAGTTAGAAATTATTCCTTAAACTGTCTTTTGCGATTACATATACTTTGTTTAGAAAACAAAATTAAGAAAGTTTTTTTGAATTGGTATAAACAAAGTTAGGGAAGCTTTAATTCTCTTTCTCAATAATTCTTGATTTGTTAAGTCTCTTGTGTACTCTTGGCTCTACACAAATTGAAAGTCCAAATTTTACGTACCTTTTTATATCCAGAGAGTGTGGTTCAAACATGTTTCATATATGAATCAGTGTCCTTTGGTACAGATAACATATGAGTTAGTAATATATAATATATTTGAACAACAAGTTGTAACCATTTTCATTTAATTCAATTTCTTTTCAAACAAATTGAAATATATGATGTAAAAAAGAATGTTCACTTGTGGTGTAGGATGTTTTTTATAGCATTTTTATCACCACAGCACCTTAGGCCAAGTTGGTAAAAGTTTTAAAATTTTGAAACCATCCAAGACTAAACAGTTAAAAGAGAACAAGACGACCGTAAGTGAACACGTCATTCAATTGTGACGGCGAATGTCCGTCCGTCAAAAATAATGCAATTAAAATGACAAACCTAAAATGGTTGGAATGTTACACAAAGCAAAGAAAAATTACTTACTTTTCTCTAAATGCTATATTAGAATGAAACTAATGGTACTTGACCAAAGATTACATCTATTACCAGGAATTTCGAAACTTAGATGACCTACTCCCACAATTAGGTCCGGCCGCCATTTTGAAATGACCAAATGAATTTTAAAGAGGGAGGAGTATCTGAATGTTGTACTGAGTACGGGATTCCACCTTTTTCAATATGGAACAAGAAAGAAACCCTGCGGTTAACCGATTTTGAATGACAACCAAGGGCAACAAGCTCATAAGTACTTTCCGTCTGCCAGGTGAAAAAGTATATTTTTCACCAGAAAAAGTATATTTTTCCGGCACATGTGGTCTTTTTAATACCCTTTCCTCCCTAGCCCTTACCGTTTTTTTTGCTCTTTTCCCCAGTCTTTTTGCATTCTTATCTGTTGTCCGCTAGCTACGAGCTAGGTAGGGGTCGGGAAACCTTAGTTTTGCCATGAGGCCTAAGGAAATCAGGTAGGTCAGCGGACTCCTTAAAACTTTCAAATCGGTTGAACTTTTTTCAACTTTTAGTTGAAGCATATAAAAATTAAGTGGATTGGGTATTAATATTTCATCTGTTTAGTGAAACTATCTAGTTGCTAATGAGTTGCAAAGAAGTTATGTGTTCGTATTATCAGCTGTTTTTGGGCGGTATTGAAAGACGCAAGGAAAGATAACGAGCCTGAGTGCTCTGAAAAAGTATGAATTCTTACAAAAATCTTGAATTTTCAAGGAACTATTTAGATTTTTAGTATCTACAATATGCCTCCAAAACTCAGGACGATAAATAACTTAAAAAGGTCAACCCTGAAGGGAGATCGTCGGAGGCAACGGAGTGAGGTGCAAGAAAATGACGACCTTGATGTTGTAAGCGATGTGGATAGCCATTTGCCACTTCCGAAACTTTCATTCATCCATTCTGCAATCATCGTTAGTGTAACTGCTATAATTTGCTATTGGAATTCTTGTGACGGAGATTTCGTCTTTGATGATTCTGAAGCTATTATTGGAAACAAAGACGTGAACCCTCAGACACCACTTTATAGGTTGTTTATTCACGATTTTTGGGGAACTACACTTGCCTCAAATACAAGTCATAAGAGTTATCGACCACTAACAGTTTTAACTTTTCGCTGGAACTACTGGTTGGCTGGAGGTTTGAAACCCTGGGGGTTTCATGTTGTAAATGTCATTCTACATTCAGTAAACTGTGTTCTCTTGTTGCCCGTTTTCTCTGTTATACTGGCAGGTGCACCTGGCGCCAAATGCAAATTCACGGCACCCAAATCTAGCTTTCTCTGTGCTCTGTTGTTTGCAGTTCATCCCATTCACTCAGAAAGTGTAAGTGTTCAAACATTTTAATTTCAAATTAATGAAAAATAAGTCTTTTTAGGATATGGGTAATGTTTTCTTGGGTTGGGGCAATTAAATGGTAAAATTTCCGTGTTTGGGCGTACATAATTATGAAGAGAGTTTATAATGCATAAAAATCTTACCTTAACCTATTTTTTATATATAGCTAATGCTAGCCCTAACCCAGCAGGACCCAGTACGCCCCAGTATGGAAATTATTATCCCCAGCTGAATAGATATCGGAACAGACAAAGTAAAATGTTGCCAATAATGCCTTCCATATTGACATTCAATTTATTGTAATTTAAAAGATAAATATTTACATTTTTCAGAAGCACAGGCCCTTTAGCTTTTGAAATAGTGTTAGCTCATTTATTTTGTGCTACAAAATTAGTTGAAATTAACAGCCATAGAGCATGTTGCTTCCTTTTCCGAATATTACTAATAATAGTAATAATAATAATAATAATAATAATAATAATACATATTTTTAAAAAAATTGTGATATTATGAAAAGTAAGGTGTTATAGCCAAACTGTTGGTTTCAAGTTCTATTTAAGAATGTATATAAGGTTTAAAAGATATAATATATGTTTTTTTTTTAATTCCTGTTCTATAAACAACATTAATTCACTTATGACGTCCGATCACATTTTATTGTAAACATGTGGAGAGATAATTTACTATTTTACAAAAACAAGTGATTAAAAATATATTGATTTTCATAAGTAGCTGGTACCACAAAGGTAAACCAATACAAATTTGTTTTGATTCTTACATTTTATTAATTATTGTTTAATTTGTTGAAAGTTTTTACTGATATCTTACATAATAATTCACCCCTATTAAACTTGTTATTTTATTTATTGTAACTCAAAAGAAGACAGGGCTCTTTATTTTAAAAGTGACATGACAGAAACTTGTTTTCTTAAAAATAATAACAATTAACAAACTTACTGCAAGCTGCTTCCCTTTGTATCAATGACCTTATTTTTCTAAATAATAATATGGCATTTTGAAATTATTTTTCGTGTCCTCATAGAGTAACAAACTTCTTTATTGTGTTTAAGACGGACAAAAATGATTATTAGATTTAAAAGATACTTGTGTTTAGGATTATTGTTTTACAACCTTAATTATGTATTAATTGGTATTTATTTATTTATTTATTCTGCACAGTTAAACATGTTGAGATAAAGTGTATTAGTTTACAAAACGAGTGCTTGTACATTTATTTTATAAATGGCTGGTACCAGCAACCTCCCAGAGGTTGATGCCAAGAAAAAAAATAGCTTGCTTCATGTTTTAATTGCTTTTGTTTTCCATTTTTAACATTTGTATTTTATAATTATTGTTCTTAATGGGCATTATAATTAGCACTAGTGGCCAAAGTGGCCTAATGAAACTTTAAAAACAAAGAATGCTTACATTGATGTAGCATGTGCATGTTCTGGTAAGCATGATATTATTCATTCAACAAACAACTATCAGTGATGCTTTTACAGTATATAACGTTGTTGCCTTTGCTAATTGGCTTTTCTCTTTCAATGCACCTGTCAATGGCAACAACAGTTAAAATTATAAGCAGTCAATGTTGTTTAGAATAGTTGAGAAAAAGATTGACGTGTATAATGAGGATTGTGGTGGTAGTACTAGTGGTTACTGGAAGCAATTGCCAAAAAACAGTACCCCAGCAAGAGGGGTAGCTATACTAGACACCTAGAAAAACCTCATATTTCCCAAATATTGTATAATTTTCTTTTAATTATAAATACAAATTAATTACAAAATTCAGTTAATTTTTCTTTATAAAAATCTAAATACCATACAGTAGGCCTTTCATTTTGTGTGAAAAATAATTATATTTATTGATATGTGATTTGTATTGGTAATTGTACATTTTACTCAATATTGTTAATAACAATAATAATGTTTATAATAACTTATAAAAATTATATAATGTTTAATGGTGATGATGATGAAGAAGAAAATTACTTGGTAGAGTACATAGGTCTATAAAAAAGTTCTATTTGACTACAGTATATTGCTAGAAATTGATCAGATTATTAATAAAGTTAAAACAATATGTGTTCAGTACTATGGATTTTGCTACATTTTGAAAGAGGTCTGCTGTGAGTATACTAATCATTATGAACCAATATTGGACAGAAAAACAAAAGGTTCTACTGAAAATTGAGACTAGACCACTTCTGAGTAGAATACACAGGGAGACATGGGTTTGATTCCTGCTCAGGGCATATACCAATTTTTTGGATGAGTGTATTTATTTAGAAAATTTAGAACAAATTATTTGTAGTGAATTACTATATATTTGACTGTGGTGGATTTAGGGGAGGGGCCCAGGCCCCTCCTTTAGCACTGATGTTTTCAACTCATTTCAATAAACTTACACTGTAGCCATGTACACTTTTCGACTTGGGCCAGTTTAGGCAGACATTGTATTTTTACCCCAAAGCAAGGATTAAAATATTTGTTGAAAATGTAAACAAGATGTATTGTTGCAGTCACTTAGGGTGTTCATGAAGAGCTTCGATTTTGAGGGAGTTCAGGGACTGGGTCTAGAATCTGGAAGTTGGGCCCCCCTTTTCAAAATTTCTGGATCTGTCCAGGTTTGAAGTTGTTTACCCTGTTTTCAGTTTTACACCTCCTTGCCTTAGCACATTAAATATTTATAATTGAATTAGATAATTATTAGATTATTATGATTTTTCGCATGTGAAAAGAACCTGTGAAGATATTAATTTTTTGAGTGACTTCAAACATTTAATCAGAGTGTTTAATCAGTTATCGTATATTATAAGTAGGAGATGATTTCCTGTTCTGCAGGTTGCTGCTGTGGTTGGGAGAGCTGACCTCCTTTGTACATTGTGTGTCATCATCTCATTCTTGCTTTATGTACATTGCTTTAACCTTGGCCAGGGTATGTACAATCCAGGGTTTTCATTAACGCAAAATATTGCATATTTTACACAAAAAAATATATTGGGATGCAAAAAATGAAATGCAATGCGTCCCTGGGACACACAAGGTTGACAGGACATTACGGTGTAAAATAAACTTTTGATGACAGAAATTTTGTTTGGGACCCCTAGTTCAAAAACGAAGGGGTCCCTGGGACTCCCCTTGAAAATTTCTACTGAAAACCCTGACTGATAGCAAGAAACCGCTGACAATATCCTGCAAGCTATCCTTGCCTGCTGAATTGAGCAGACTTGATGAGAAAACATTAAAGAAAATGGAGTTTCTTTTTAATACAGCACAATATATAGTTTATTTAAAACTTCCATTTTTTATGTTCCCACAGTTGTGTTCATTGCAAAAAAAGAATGGCTTAAGCCTCGTAAACACTTATATGAACGATCACACTTGTAAAGAGTTTTGTAATCACATCTCTGTTACGTTACACTCAGGGCAGATCTCAAAGATTCTTTGAGTACTGCTAAATTTATATCTATAATGGCAGATGGAGCAACAGATTTATCATGTTTGGAAGAAGAAATCGTGTACGTGAGATTTGTATCAGGTGGAGCTCCAAAAACGTGCTATGTCGTGCTGGCCAAGGTTAAAAATGCGAAGGCACCAAGCATTTTAGAGGCAATCAAGTCTGTTATGGATACTATTGACCCAACTACTATTTGGCTGAACACTCATTCAACAAAGATGATTGCTCTTTTAAAGAGTTTTAAGACTTTGTAGCTTGTCACTGCCAAACCGTCCAATACATTAATTACTTGGCTTCCACTTGACAAAATAATTAATAAAAGCATCATCTTAAACTCATCTTGTATTCTTATTCAAGTTTTCAAAGTTTTAAGAATGTAATCCTCCTTAGACTAACATAAACAACAACAACAATTTTTTATTTACCCATAATTATAACATTTTTACACTTTACATAAGACAATAAAATTAAAATAAAGGTAATGGCCCTAACAAATAACTTAAAAGTTAAAGATCGGTTAGGGACTACCTGTGGTCCGGTTTCAATTTTCTCTTTGAATATATTTGACTTTTACACGCCGTAATTAACCTCCTTCATTCCTTTCCTTTATTGCTTTCTTTCAGCGTTTGCTATGATGATGGGAAGTGTAAAACTTGGAGCAAACCTATAATCCAGTGGATAATACTAGGAGAAGAGAAAAAAGATGATCCGGTTTTAGGATCATCGGTAGTTGGTAAGATGTTAGGGACTTTAAGATTCGAGTCCTGCAACGACGATGCGAACGCTGGAATGCAGCGAGCGGGCCACTTGCTCACCGTCGTCTTCAGTGATACGGCGCGGAAAACTCACTTTTGGGGGTTCTGTGGACAACGTCAAATAAGAAAATTTGACAATTTTTGCTTGCTTTCGAGGCTGAACCTTTTAACTTTTACCGTTCGAAAATCTCATGCAAAGTCGCAACTAAAAATTTATCATTGATCTAAAATTAGAAATAATATTTTTCACTACTGCCGCCGTCATTTCTCCCTTACTCGTTTCTTAAAGTCCCTATTCTTTGCACTCTTTAGGGTAGATATCGTTCTAAGACAAACGTTTTCAATACAATTCTTAAAATAATAGACCATTTCGAATTTGCAGTTGCCGCTGACTAAAATTACAACGGATTCAATTTGTACAGTCTTGGCCTCGATACGAAGTTAAACATTCCTAAATCCCAATGAAGTTTTACACCTCTTACAACTATGTGTATTGTTTGAGGTGTGACTTCTCGCTTTCTTTCACTAGTATTCTTGAATAACTAACAACAAAACGAGATTAAAACAGTATAAAATGAATCTGCAGTCAATTAAATTGGTAAAATTCTGAATAATCAGCAAATCTTTTACGCCTACAAACGGTTTTGAGTTCAGTGAAGAAACGTTAACTTCTTTAAAGACTTTTCTTGAATCAGTTAATATATTAATTTTTCAATTTATAAATTTATTATGATTAATGAGAATAAATCCCGTTTAAGCTTCTATTTGGCGTAACAACTGATTGAGCTAGACAAAACTACATAATCAAAATTTGTTTTTAAAAAAATCAAGATTCTTATTTTTTCCATGCAGTGATTTCAGCTCAAATGATACTTAACTCGTTTCTTACCGTATTTCGTAGTTTCAATCAAATTTGAGTATTTAAGACACAGGAGCAAGAATAGTCATAAACAACAACAGCATGTTTCAGAAACTGCTGTAACACACGCACCAAATATTTTCAAAAAACTGCAAAATTAATCTGAATCTGAGCTGATTCCCAGATTGTTCTTAATATTCAGCCTCATGATTGTTATAAATCAGGTTCTTATTAAAAATATTATGGACCTTATTCAACGAGGCGGCGACGCTGACGACGACGGCAAAGAACAATAGTAAATACAATAACTGCACGTTGGAATGCATTGAGCTCGGTACTGTACCTGCACGGAGTTTTCGCTAAAATTACAACGTGAAACAACCTTTTTTAAATAAGGGCCCATTCGCACTACGCAGATAAAGTTTGTTTGATCCAACCAAATTTCACGACAAACTTTGTCTTGACCAAATCTTTTCTTTGGAAGTAGCATTCGCACTTGACAAACGCCTAGTAAACAAAATTCAATGAAGCATTTAAACTTTGGCGCGAAACCTTGATTTACTTGTTGATGTTCTTGCACGTGTTGAATGTCTTGTTGGCCTGCAGATATTTGGAAAAAGTTGTTGGCATCCGTAGCTTGAGAATTTTGAGGTGGCACTTCATAATCATAAATTTCTGAACCCTAGCAATTAAACTGAGGATAATTTCCTCCATACGTCGAGTATTTATCATTGCCATACCAATTCATCGCGTGAATCCAATCGTTTCTTGTCTGTGAAACTCACACATTGAAGTGAAAATTGACAGTTACCTGTCAATTTTGACATTTGTACCGAGTTTGGAGGCCTTTGGAGCAGTACAGCGGCGCCTTTGAAGTTTGGTTGAGCGCGACAACTTTTGTCCCGACACCAAAATATCATTCGCACTTTTCCGAGCCTGTCTGTGACAATTTTTTTGGTAAAACAAACAAAAATTGGCCTAGTGCGAATGGGCCCTAAGGCCATTGGATGACAATGATAGTGATAAGTGGCATAAATATTTACACTTTGAATGGTGTTGTAAATGCCAAATAATTCAATATTTCCTCTTCGCTGCACTCACTCGTTCGTTGTCGCTCTCTACAATTTGTGAATAAAAATGGCACACGCTATAGCGATCATGAAAAAATCTTTATTTCTCTCGTTTTCAATTCCTGTAGACATGATGGGTGTTTACCAATTAGATGGAAATTTCAGGACAGCCCAACCGGATTCAACGTGAGTAAATGGAACGTTAACAAGTGGAACGTTTCGTTTTTTCGGTAAGCCAACGGCTTACCAACATACCGAAAAATCGGATGTCGACCACCACTCAGAGGCCAGTATTCAATCATGTGACAGAAGTCGAAAATATAGCCCAACCTCCATGGCTTACCACATGTAGGCTTTGCGTACCTATTTATTTTTTGAAATTTGTGACCTTATATTACCCGCGAATAAGTCTTAAATTCGATTCAAAGCACTATTAAAATAGAAATTAAAAACTTTACTTACCATTTGAACAAATGTAATTTAAGTATTTCATCAAAGAAATTCCTTCAAAGTTACAATACGAACAATTGTAACTCGAAGTGGACGCCATCATGAAGCTGCCAGGCCCTCTCCAAACATACTCGAATGATGAGAGCCTGGATCTAGAACGGAATGTTAAATGGCACTAAATTCGATTATTCCATTTCGACTGGAAATTTAAGACAAGCTTTCCGTTTTCGGTGGAACTTTTCCACTTGGTCATGCAAACGCCATTAACATTTCCACCTAGAATTTCCGGAATTTTTGGATAAATGGTAAGCACCCGATCACCTGATAGCTCTTTCTGTAGGTACCGGTGGCATAGTAACAGTCATTACGTAAATGCAGTTTTAACCCATGAAAAACACTGATGATCTCGACCCTAAACCAAGCAAGAAGCACTTCCTCCACCTCTCTTTAGAGCCATGGCCAAAGCTAAGGGAAGGAGTTATCGGCTCACGCCTGAATATAACTCTTCAACCAATTCTGGCAACTGAACTACGATTTAGACTTATATAGCTTTTAACATTTTGCATTTTACAGCTTTAATATAACAAAGGGTTTCTTAATTTTTGGAAATGGGAGTTTTTATATTTTAAAATCCACGAACATGCAGTTACGATAAGTATTATTGCTGGATTAAAACATAACTTTAAAACCTAATTTTAGTCTCCTCAACAAAACGTATACTATATATAATTTTATGATTTTTACCTCAGCAATTTTTTTGTTCAACTTTTCTATATCACTTGCAAGACCTTTTGCTTCATTCACCTCTGACATCATAGCATCCATGAGTTGAGACACCTGTAAATTTACAAACTGATAAACCAACTTATTCCAGACCTCAATTTATATCAAGATATAGGAATTGGGACATCGCAAGTACTTTGAAAACAGCTATGTAATCATCAGGGAATTATCAGTTAGAAAAAAACTCTTGAATCGTGGCATACTTTTATAAGAAAAAGACTGACAACAATGTTAGGCCATTACCAGAACAATAATGCTTTTTAACATATTAGCACTATTCATATTTGACTGTATAAAATTATTTAACTCTGCAATCTGTAACTTGTACTTTTTTCCTTTGGTACTCTTGACAAAGAGTGTGTGGAAGATGCAAGAATCAAGTTAATGGATTTGTGTTACCTGTGGAGGAGTTGTGTGAAGAAGTGGAATCGGTGAGAGGTTTCTGCTATTTGGGAGATAGAGTGAACGCAAGTGGTGGTTGTGAGGCAGCTGTAACAGC
>JANCMA020159821.1:0-13947 GCA_024336925.2 Zoanthus solanderi
TATCGTTTTCTTGATTGTATCTTCCAACGTAAGATCTGGTCTTCTTCCCCTGGTGTTTGTTCGCATTCGATGCTCCCGATTCCAATATAATTTCTTACCATTGCTTTCGATCACTTTTCCGTTTTCCCACCTTTCAGTATACCATTTCATACTTTTATTATTATTATTATTGTTATTATTATTATTATTATTATCATAAATACCAAATCTATAAATACCAAAACTGTAGTTTTCTAACCTTTGCCATGTCACAAGCAGTAACAAATTCATTCTTGGCCACCAGATCAAAGGAGTAGACTTTGTTAGATACATTTTGTGCAATATCTGCCTGACCACATCCAAAGTCAGCCACGACAAGTGACTGGGGTCTGTTTCCAATGTGACATAAAAAATTAATTAAGTCTTTAAAATGCGATAACTCATTGAACTTACATATTTATTTAACTTAAAGGCCTCATGTAGGTTTGTAAGAAAAATGAACCATTGAACATAGTTGTTGAATGTTTTCTTTTTAAAAATGGAATGGTTAGCTGATAGTGGGAAATGCAGATCCATGTTAAATGAGAATTATGATGATGATGAGCTGATAGTGATCTGTCAAATATAAAAGTCCACAAAACTTATTTGGTGTAGATTTTGAATTTTATGAAGTTTATCTTATGTGTCAATCCATTTAAGTGAATCAATTTCCACAAACTTGGACAACGTTTTCTCAAATACCTGTTCTTGATTTATTCACAGTTTCTTGCAAACAACACTTTTGAAAAATATAAAACTTTTTGAGGCACATTAAAAGAAATCAGAGACACCTTTTTGTACTTCAATGTATTATCTAGGTAGATTTGATTGCTCAGCAAAACAAATGCATGATGCTTAACACTTTGGAAAATAAACTCAATTTATATTAATTAGTGTTGATTTTAGAAAGTATGCATAAATGTGAACTGCAAAAAAATAGCTAAAACTAACAAAAGATTTTCAAAACTTCAATCTTTACCCTTTCAGAAAAATGCAAATTATGCTTGTGAGATGTGGCTTTAATGATAAACATCAAGTATAGATGTGCTAGTTAAGATAACTTGAAGCCACTAAATTGGGCACTAAGGCTGGGTCAGTAGCAGGCTTTACCCTCAATTCTATCGACATACTTGACCTTTCAGAAACTGTACTCCTTGTTAAGATTGGCTGAATACTTTGTGAGTTACACAATTTTTAGTAAAACACCTTGTTTTGTCTTGTGTATCATTAAGACAGCAACAGACCCTTTCATGTTTTTTCTCAAATTTTTATTTAGACCAATAAGCAAAACTTTATCACTACTGGTTTAAAGAATACTTTAGAATTAGTATATCTACTGAGTAAGGGATTGATATGTGGTAAGATGGTGAAGATATTACCATGCAAAATCACCATTTTTTACAGAGAAATATATGTCGGGTGGCAAGTTCATGCCCCCAAACATACAAATGTCTGTAAAACTTTGCAATATTCGCAAGTTTTTAGTCTTTTGCCATAAAAAATAGTAGATGTCGCAATCTTTAGAAGCTCTTTCCACTGATATTGATTAATTTTTGCTACTTTGCGTTCATCAAAAGTTATGTATGCATGACATTAACCATGAAAGGGTCTATTAAAGCTGTCATGACACTTTAGCAGGGCATGGCAAAAATAACCCTTTTAGTTGCTACAAGTACTAAGTACTGACATACATATTACATGTATGCCATAACAGTCAGAGTTACTATGTTTATCAGGACAACTGTCATCTTATTAACTACCAAACACTCCTTTACCTTTTTCTTAACCACTTGATGATTATGTCAACTGGATTCACTGGCCATTGTCTCACTTGGGAACTAAATCCTCGATGATAGACATCAAATAATGCAGGGTCACATGTAAATAAGTCCATAGCCTGCTTCCCTGATATCGTATATAATGTCTCATTGATCGATCTGAAACGTGATGCTTCCAATTTACTCAGCATTTTTTTTTGGAAATTTGACACTGGAGAAGTAGAAGAGGTGAAGAAGACAGCATTATCATTTTCACCATAGGAAGAAACATTTTGGGGGGATTCTTGGAGCGACCTAGAAATTTCTTTATCTATTAATCTTGTTTTATTAGGAGTAGTTCTTTTCTTTTTATAAATATCATTTGAATATATATCCATATGAGATAACTTATTGATGTCTGGGTGAGCCAAATCCTTGCTTTTTTGTTTCTTTTTATCTCTCTTGAGTTTTTTTGTCTTTTTAAACGTCTCCGACTCAGCACCAATTTCATCAGTCGCATTTTCTAAAGGAGAACTTCCTTTTAACAACTGCTTTCGCTGCCCTTTTGGCAAATGGTAGGCTGCAGTAAAATCTAAAGATTCCTCATCACACTTTTCTTCACTCTTCTTTGATCGTTTTTTCTTTATTTTTCGCTTTGGCGACAAGGTTCCGTCCGAACTTGATGATCCAAAGACCGTCCTTTCTGGCGATATTTTTCTTTTTGCTGTCGTAACTTCATTCCCGTCATTTTTCCTTTTGGAAGCATTCGCAAAATCAAAACTGGCTTTCGGGGTGTTTCTAAAGAGTTTATTTACAAGTTTAATCCCCTCAGACGTTTCTGCACTCCATTCCCCGACTTCAAACATTTTGGAGGGAATGGTTTCCGTTACGACCTTGTTAGGCCACCATACTTGAAGCCGCGTAGAAACTGTCCAGCGGTTTCAATTCCTAATTTAGCACCAAAACGAGACTCTCTCGCTCTCTTTCGCTCACTCCATCATGGCCGTCGGAAAAAACAAACGCTTGACGAAGGGAAAAAAAGGTCTAAAGAAAAAGATGTTAGTATCATTTGCATGATTTGACGTCGGAATCAAATATTGGGATCATTAAGCTATAATTTAGTTTACAAACTTTGGTTAGATGGTTTTTATTTAATTTCGATTGAGACAGATAATATCTTGTCCCCATTCCTTGATATGTGAAGTTCACAATGATTTGAATATATATAGACGAGCTATTTGATATTTTATTGAGTATGGTTTTACAGTAATATTTAGATGATGTTTTGTCACATAGATGCGAGAACATATATTTTAAATCTGAAATTAAAAAAAAAAAATCTGTTTAGTGTTGACCCGTTCACCAAAAAGGATTGGTACGATGTCAAAGCACCTTCCATGTTCAACATAAGACAGATTGGAAAAACAATGGTTACGAGAACGCAGGGAACGAGTACGTATGTGTTATATTATACCGATTTAAGTAGCTGTAGCTCCGTATTCTACATTGACAGGTAACTTGCTAGTTTACACGCTTGTTGACAGTAAAAGAATTAAAAGAAAATTCAATATTTTTCCACTTGCATTTTTAAATGTTAGTGGCATTCAATTAAAAACATTTGGAAAATGAAACTACTGCAGCATTGTGGCTACGTTTATAGAGATCTTGGGACAATATCTTTAATGTCACTTACCTGGGTAAAATTTCCATGTTGGGCCACACCATTGCTTAATCATGCAAACTAACCCATAAAGAAACCGTAACTTCTATACATAATAAGACTGCATGCATAAATAAGTATGCACCATAATGAAATTTATCCCTGTACTCGTTTATGCATACAGTTTAGAGATTGGATGCATAGACTGTACAAGCATGCACCGGTACAGAAAATTTTCCAAGATCTCTTTTGCATTAGCATTGCAGATGCAGTGCTGCAGATGCAGTGCTGCAGATGCAGTGCTGCAGATGCAGTGCTGCTGGATTTAATTCCGTAACTTGAAACCTCGAGCTATTAATTAGGAAAATGTAACTGGCTGTGCTCCAAAATGAAGGGAATACTTAACACAAATTTTAGCTCAAACTTTCAGCCCATCTTAGCTGACTTTGTCAGATGTAAAGTAATTAGGTTAGACCATACTTATGTAAAAAATTTTCCCTCATTTCCAATGTTTTTAGAGTTTTAAGAACTTTACTTATAGCTTTTTATGCATGCATAAAAGTATTCCCCAGTACAGAAACTATACCCAGTTAAGGCTACCTTAATTTACCTACTTTTTACAGAAATCGCTTCAGATGGATTGAAGGGTCGAGTCTTCGAGGTCTCACTTGCTGATCTTCAGAATGATGAAATAGCCTTTAGGAAATTCAAGTTAATATGTGAGGAGGTCCAAGGAAAGAATTGTCTGACCAACTTTCACGGTATGGACATGACAACAGACAAACTGAGATCTTTGGTCAAGAAGTGGCAGGTCTGTTAAATATTAGGGAAAATGTTCTTTAAGCAATCGAGTTGCTAGCAGTTTCACTTATCAACAGAGATATAAAGCATTAAAAGAAACAAATCCCAACAGAGAATTTGGATGAGAAAATTACTGGGTTTTTGTGGCTATCTGCTTCGTAGCAGAAGCCAGTATGTTACGACCCGTGTCTGTCCGTCTGTCTGTATGTCCGTGTGAGTGAACTCGTACACGTTGCTTTATATATAACATAAGTTTTTAAGCACTTGTTGTAGTGTCTTATATAGCGCAATAGGTAAGGTGCACGCGTTGCGATCGTTAGGTCGCTGGTTTGAAACTGGGTGGCTTACCTTTTTTTTCCCCTCCTCTCATTTTTTTTCTTCTCTTATGTTTCTTCCCTCGTTTTTTTTTTCTTCCCTTATTTTTGTTATGTTTTAACAAAAAAAATATTAGGTGTGATTTTATTCATTCTATAAAAAATTATTAATAGTAATACGTGATTTTATTCTGCCCATGAAATGCTTTTATTTAAGAAAATCTCGACTTCTTTTTTTCCAAATCATGAATAGCCTACTTGAAGGCGTGTGTTCAAACGAACAACTAATTCGCATTTCGGCGCTAGTCATGTTGATTGAGTGAGTGAGTAGATGACCATGACCTACATGATTACATACATTGGCTCAAAAATAGTTAAATCAAGCGATGTAGCATACAGGAACTTACAGTAGAGGTGGCCTCGAAAATAGACATATTAAATCATGTAGGGCTATAGAATGAAATACTATCGTAGCCTTTTTTATTACCGTACTATACTATGTTTTATTATGTGATGAAAATATTAACTTCATCAGGGTTAGTAATAGCACACACACTACATGGATTAGCGTGTGTTAAGTTCAATACTTGTGTCAAAGGTATTAGGTTAGTGTGTGTTAAGTTCAATACTTGTGTCAAAGGTATTAGGTTAGCGTGTGTTAAGTTCAATACTTGTGTCAAAGGTATTAGGTTAGCATGTGTTACATTCAAAACTTTATTAAAAGTTATTAGGTTAGCATGTGTTACATTCAAAACTTGTTTAAAAGTTATTAGGTTAGCATGTGTTACATTCAAAACTTGTTTAAAAGTTATTAGGTTAGCGTGTGTTACATTCAAAACTTGTTTAAAAGTTATTAGGTTAGCATATGTTACATCAAAACTTGTTTAAAAGTTATTAGGTTTGCCCACACATTACATCTTTAAAGAAAAAATAGCCCACCAATTTCACACAAAGACAACTACAATACCCCTCCAGCCAATCAGTTATTTGTATTTGTTACAGACAAGGGTGTCGAACCTGAATTCACAACTGCAAGGAGAGAAATTGGAATTGTTAGCTGTTGTGGAGAGGAAAAACCAGGAAATTGATAGACTGAATGGTAAGTCAGAATATTCCCTTAAAAAATTCAAATTACAATATGATATGTAACTAACATTAAGTCTCTGTTTTTAATTGTGAGAATACTTCTGACAATATTTTACATCTGACATTTTACACAAGTTTGCTGGAAAAACTAAAGTTTTACACAGCTTGTTTGAAAATAAGTAAAGATTCAACCACTTTGTCATTTTGTTTGCTTGACAATCTTTTCAAGTTTTAAACTTTTTTTCTTAATAGTATGTATTTGCTACCTTGTATGCTAATGAAGCAAATAATAAAATTACAATAGCTGAAACTTTGCATGATTTTTTCTTGGGTATTATGGCCTTGTTTTTAACTAATAAAAATGTAAATTCTACACCGTAAAAAAAAGAGACAAGTTTTTAGAGAGACAAATTTTTACGATGTAAAATTTACATTTTTATTACCTAATTGTTTCTTTAGAAACACCGACGCAGCTCAAACTAGTTAGCTTTCTTGTTTTTAACTACCCTTGTCAACTTGCGAGTTGGCTTGTGGTGTTCTTCCTAGAGAAAACTGATAATGCGAAATGAAACATATAGAACAATAGTATATAGAATAAGACGACCAGAGAAGATGTGGAAGATGCAACTGGAGAAGGAGAGCAAGAGTGTTGGTTTGGAGAAGGAGGTGCCATGAATCGAGCAAGATGGAGAGTGGGAGTTGGAGAGATTGCTGTTAGAGTGGGATAAATCCTGCCACCCCCATTTACGGGGATAAACCCAGATCAAAGTTGGATGGATTGATTGATTGATAAACAGGGTTGCCAAGGGTCCTTGAAAATCCTGGAAAGTCCTGGAATTGGCCTCATTTTTGTCCAAAAGCAATCTGTCATTGTCTTTTTGCAATGTCAGGATTCAACCATTTTAGTAAAGCCAAATAATAAATCTTTTATAATATAATATGTGTATTGTTGAACTGATTTTTAAAAAAAGGAAGTGTAAAGGTCCTATATTTGAGTGATTTATTTATTTTTACCTCAACAGAGGAGTGGAAGAGTATGTCAAACAAACTGTTATCTGCGAATTCACTGAAGTGTGAAGCACAGGTACATTTGGATTCAATAAATATTAGAATTACTTCATCTTGAAAGGAGAAACTTGCTTGCTAACCCACTATTAACTTACATATTCTCTATGTATTAGAGTTAACTGAGATTCCATGGGAAAAAAGTACAACTTTTAGATCTAATTTTTTTGTGATGTTACATCTATTAGCAGATTTACAAACAGACTGAATATAGAGAATTTTATTTATTACACCTTTATACTTATTTAATACTGTAAGTACTTTATCTCCACAACAATGAACAAGAGGGAGTTGAAAGTTAAAAGTTCACAAAATCGTGTATTGTAGTTAACTAAGTTTCCATCAAAAAGTTATGGCCTTCAAATTAGTTTTTTTAAAGCAGATTTACAAAGTGACCGAATATAATAATTTTTATATGAAATTTTTATTTTCTGCCTCTGGTGCTTGTTAATCTATTTTAATGATATTATTTTTGTTCCTGATAAGGTCTCGGAAGAAACTAAAACAACAGTAGCAAGTTTTTGTAATTTTTGTCATCATTCATTCACTTCTTGCCATCTCTTGCATTGGCTTACATAGGTTAACAGCTTGTTAGTAGTGGCATCTCCATTTCTCGTAACTATAGGTCAAGCTAAGAACTAGATTACTTTTTCATTTCACAAACTTGTTCTTCTGTGATTTCTTCAATTTCCCTTTGTATTGTTTTACCTTCCACAACTGTATGCAGTCTTGCATTACCTTCCTCTACTTTAGGCAGCCCTATTAATATCTCTCTTCTATCCACATGACCAAACCATCTTAATCTGTGCTCTCTCAAATATTCATCAATATCATTCACCATCACTTGTTTCCCAGCTCCTCACTCCAGCACTTATTTATCAAATAAAGTTTAACCACACTTCATCTGCATCACTCTGACTCGTCTATTTCCCCTGTGCTATAAAAGAATTAGCAAAAATATATTCAAAAAATCAAACAAAGCTTCAAGAACTCTTTTGCCAAGAACATATTAATTATTTTATATAACGTAGTTCTGCCTTTTTCATAAACGCCAATTTTTCACAAAGGCATTAAAATTAAAAGAAAAAGTTGATGTAAAAAAAAGTTGTACAGTAGTTCCAATTGTAATTTGTCAAACTTTGTTTAAGTTACATTAAACTTTAATTAGTTTTTTTTTCAGTTTTGTTTTTCTTTTTGTACCCAAGTTTGTGATTAAGAACCTGCCTAGACTGGTGCAGCTATTTGCAGATTAGATAACCTAAAACAATTGTGACCCTGTATAGGAAAGGTGACCAAAAGCTAAAGGAGTATAAAATGCGTTGTTCAGAATTCTGTAAACACGTTTCAAATTTTATTAATTTTGGATTAAATGCCCATTAGGTTTTTTTTCACACCAGTTGTTTCTTTTGACAACTGCAAGATAAAGAGTAAAATTGTGTTGCATTTACTAAAGTTAACTCTGCTTGAATAATGTTAATCTGAGCACTATATTTTTCGTCATTACCTTTGCTTGTTACAATATCCTTAATATTTTCAATGTTTTGGACTGCTATGTTTTGTTAGCCTTCACAAAGATTGTGCTAAATTAAAATACCATTGGCCACAAAAATTTGACAGATGGTCAATTAACTGTTTAACGAAGTTTAAAACCTTTTTGAAAACGAAAAATTAATAACACGGAAATAATATTTCACTTAATTTGTACAAATTATATGAAATTTCTGCCGCAGTAAATAAATTCCTTCTATCCAGTTGTACTGTAGTTTCAAACACTAAATTGTTTCAACTAGATTAGTTTAGAATTACCAAACACGTGTGTTCATAATAATTTTTATAAGTAGATTTTTATGCACAAGCAAAGTTAAAGTTCAGTTTTTATTCAGATTTTGTTTCTGTTCTGACCTAGAACATATTAAATGTTTCTTTTTACTTTTACTAGTAAATGGGTTGTCTTAAAAGTAGTACAGAAGTTAGCCCCAAATTTGTGACATGTGATTGTTTTTATCACAATGATTCCACTTAAGAAATTCGTATTTCTAATGGTGCAAAGGAAAGACTTTTGAAAATGAGTTCTAATAACTAAATGTAATTTACAGTGTAAAGATTAAAATGATGTTTGATTCAAGTCTTTCTGTAAAATATATCAAAAGTTACAAATTTTAAAAGGTTTATTTAAACACACGGTTTTCAAAATATGCATTTTTAACTAGTAGTATCTTCTGGAAAGTGCCCACAAGAGACCTCATGTTACATAATGGGCAGTTGGAGAAAAACCCGAACCCACCAAATGAGGACTGAAGTAGCAGCTACCCACAATGGAAATGTCTTGTTTGGATCACCCACAAGGTGTACCCACCCTGAAATTTTGTCAGAAAAAAAAATGCTGTGAAAGTATGAGTCCCTCTAGAAACAAGTATTCTGCCAGATTTTTGTTGTTTATCTAAGGCCTAGCCGATTTGCCATTCAGTACTCACACTAACAGGCTTAAACATTGGTAACTATATTCAGAGAAATAGATGATTGAAATGGATTCTCATCCGATTAAAGCAAACAATCATTTGTCTTTAAGAATAAATGTTATCAGATTTTTCACTGAAAGTATTAAGAGCAAGCAGTTGGTACAAACAAAATTTGTTTGTGAAAAGGGGATTGTCGCGCTTTTCAGCGATGGACGCTCAATAAAACACTCTAATGGTTTGGAAATATTCTCAATCAACTTTAATTCATTCTCTTACTTAATTCAAACCAAACACTACTCTACAAAGCCGGTATACCTGCACTGCAGAGTCACTCTTCCTAGGGACCTTAGGCCACAGAAACCTCAAACAACCCCGATCCTCTGGATTTATTTCTATATTCTTTTATTTCTGAATACTTTTCTCCATTAAATGAAATCGCATCTAAAAAATCATCCTGTACTTCCTGTGTCTCCGAATTCCAAGTGTCTCTAAATCCCAAAGCTTCTTTAACTCATTCTCTAACATATTTGACCTTGTACAATAAGATTGGCCTGTACTGTACTGACTCCATCTTCAAACTCCGGAATTTCACATTTCATGGGTCCTGATAACACCCAGCCTAGCTTGGTCTCTAGAGCTACAGGTTCCTCTACTTTCCCTCTGATAACACAACCTTTCTGGAATTTCCAAAGGTAGTCTGCTCCTATTAAAATACTTTTTTCTAACCTTTCTTCTTTTTTTATAATGTCTGAAAACCATAGACCTTTTAGGTGAGGAAACTGATCTCTAGCTAATTCTATGTGGCTATTAGAAATGCTAGAAATCTCTGGCACTACATATGCTTGCATACTAATACTTTTGCCTCCGTCTACACTATTGACATTAAGTTATACTACATCTCAAAGCGTTCCCTCTTTCCTGCATTGACCAAAGGCATTAATGCAGAGCCACTCCTGTCGTACAATGGGAAGTTTAGTGCTTTTCACTGCTGTGGACGTAATAAAGGACTGATGACTTCTGGCATCAAACAGAACTCTAGTATTAATAGGAACTCCTCCATCTGCACTACTAATTACCCCCACTGCTGTTTGTAGAGCAATTCACATGTCAGATCCCACATGAAAATTTCTCGCAAGCCCCACAGTGACATGATTGGAATTCGTTTTCCCATCATTACTACAGCTAGCCTCCCCGTTGTTGGTCAGGCTTAGATTCCCTATTCAGTTGGCTAAAACTATTATCCCTTCCTCATTGACCAGACTTTACAAATTGAAACATGATGAGCCCTCCCACAATTAATACAAACATTGCCCTTAGTTTTACATTCAAAGGACCTATGGTTTTTCCGAAAACATTGGAAACATCTTGCATACTTAACTAATAAGTTTTTGCACTCCTTAATTGTTGTGACTCTTTGACATTTCTCCGACTAGTGTTTGCCAAGTCAATATACACATGTAAACTTTCCATCCGTGGTTAACAAAGCACTTGTGCTGCTGTCTGTTGTTTGCCACAAGACATCTGGTGTTCTTCTCTCAGTTCAATCTCCATTCTCATGTGATTCAATAATTGTTCCATTGTCCATGACATAAACCCTTGTAGACCGCATGTGATTATGAGCCAAAAGGCATTTGGCAGTTTTTGAATTAGTGCCAGCACCACAATTCCAGAATAAACACTCTCATCAACTCCAAATGCTTTTAATCCTCGGTAATGTGTTTCAGCTGCATCTCAAAATCGCCTCAGCCATGGTGTATCTCTATCATTGTATTCAGCCAGAACGTTGAGTAAATCATCAATATGAGTGTGTTGGATTACATCTTCTTTCCCGTATCGTTGTTTCAGTAGATCTACAGCCGCATTGTAGTTTGCTGCTGTTAAAGTAAATCCTCCGATTGCAGTTAGCACCGGTTCCATTAGATACATTCTCAAATATTTAAATTTGTCTACTGCCGGGAGTGCGCTGTTGTTGTGCACTGTGCTTTCAAAAGTGTCCCAAAACTCTAGCCATTCTTGTACATGACCCCCAAACTTCGACAAATCCAACTTCGGTAATTTTGCCATAGTCTTAATGGGCATTCCCTCTCCTTGGTTGCTATTAATATTATGCTGTTAACTGCTAGACACAGGCGAATTTGGCACTTGAATTTGTGGGTTGGTTTTGTAAATTTGTTCTATCCTGTGGACAATTTCTTATAAGTCCAATTTCACCCAATCCCCTTCTTCAATAAGCGTTTCTAACTCATCACTCGTGCAGTAATGGTCTTCTGTTACCATCAGCTCCATAACTTCATCGTCAATATTTTTAAGGACCGTAATTTTTTCTTTAGCGTTCTCGGCTTGCTGGCAAAGCCAAATCTCATCTTCCTCATGATCTATATCTTGTAATTTCTGACTGACGCAACCGATCAATTTAGTGGCAACTCCATGATGTGCTGCTCTGATTTTCTTTTTCTTGGCTAACTCAGTCTTAGGATGCCCCATTTTGAAGTACAATCCAGCTCAAAGGACCATGTGTCGCGCTTTTCAGTGACGGAGGCTCAATAAAACACTCTAACAGTTTGGAAATATTCTCGATCAACTTTAATTTGTTCTCTTCGCTATAACATTCTACAACAATCTCTCTTTAACAACAATCTGTCTTTCTTTCTTTACAATTGAGGTTTTTCATTACATGTCACCTACATGCTATAATATTTCATTTTTGATTGACATTTCCTGTCACTTATTTAATTACTTAATGGATTTAACTTAACTAGAGTAAATAATTCTCAACAGGGATATTGAACTTGCCAACGGCCATGTAAACAAATTGTTCTTTCATTAAACTTTTGCTAGATAAATTTTGAGATTCTATTGTGCTATAAACTACTATTACATTTTGATTATTTTAAAAGACTGGTGAAGAAAATCTTATTTGAAACATTAAATAAGTTGTCACTATGAGTGTTTTTTTTGCCGTTCAAATTTATCTTGTAGCGAAGTTACTTTTAGTTATTTGCACGATATTCATTTTAACCGTGCTTTACACTTTTTCCACTGGTTTATTTCGTAGAACTGACGTATCTGTCAGAAGCCATTTATAAATAAACATGTTACACATCCGGTATACGCATTCAAAAATTTTTATTAAATGCATTTAAACTTATTTTTGAGCTTCTTAATCGAGCATTTAAGTGTATAATTGAGTGTTTAGATCCTTCACCTTTTGGTCCCTTTTCCTGTACAGGACAACAATTTAGAATTTACTATGACAGAATTAAATTAATTTTAATTAAAGAATTTTTAATTTAGAAAAGTTATAACCATTTCACATGTTCCTTTTCAAAGTCCAACACTCAATGTTGTTATACCAAAACACTCCTCAAATCTTGAAAAAGACCTTTCATCTTTTTCAGTGAAACATTCGTCACACATGCCGCTCTAATGCCTTTCTTTATATCAAACAAACATTGTATTTATCCATACATATTAATTACCAATTGTTCTTAGGCCAAATTAAATGAGATCGAAAGTCAGGAAACACACTTTAAGGTAAGTGTTGTTAAGGGATTTAATACATTCAGGGACCATGGAGCTGGGGGGAGGCACCTGTCCCCACCCCCAATAATTATTTTGCCTCATTTGGCTTTTAAAATCAGTTCTTATAAAAATTAACTGATTCAATATGAAGGAGTTGAGCTTCTGATATCTATATTACAGTTCACCCAGTTTTTTTAAAATGATTATCAGTTTTAAATGCATTTCTAGCAATTCTAGAAGCTCAAATTTTCAAAATTTTGGGATAGTGCCATCCTAAAGATACTCTGTGGTCCCTGATATTAACGCTTTGGTGTAAAATGGTTAAAAACTAATGGCTAGCGATTTTGTAGTGATTGGTATTGTTAAAGCTTTGGATGTATTTCTTAATGAAGTGAGAATGAAAGATGTGAATGCCTTGCACAAAATCAATGTTTAATGATTTTTCTCCATTTTCCTAATGGCCTTTTTGGAATTTTTCTAACATGTTGCCTAACAGGTTAGTTGAATGGTTATCTAAAGCCGTACCATTTAAATTGTTTATTAATAATAATTTATAAAACATTGGATGAACACTTTGAACTTTAAAGAACAACAGTAAATCTCAATATTATTATTGGTTTTGATAAGGAATGACTCGGTCGCTAATTTTCTTCCAAACATTTTTTCATCTTTGAGGACTTGTCAATAAAGTCAATTAAACTTAAAAATTTAACATGAATGTTTTTTTTTGCTTTTACTAGTTTCGAGAAAAGAGAATTGAGCAAGAGAAAGCTCTGCTTCAAAAACAAGTGGATTGGTTGAATGGAGAATTGAAGACAAAAACTGATGAAGTTACCAATCTCAGGAAGGAAAAGGTAGGTTGGTTAGGCTGATTAAGAGTAGGTTTCATGTGTTTAAACTGTAAGTTCATTTGTTTTTGTTTTAAGGTGATACTGAAGCAACTTCTTAGTTGGTAATAGGCTCTTTGCAAAAAAGTGATCACATGGTACAAATAATGCTATGCTGGTGAGCAAAGGAATTTCACAGATTCCAAGACAGGGCTCAATTAACTAAAACAACGTGATTTTTCTTAGTTTCACATTTCCCAGTGGAGTTTGTCTCATTCTTTTGCCCACCAGAATAGCATTAACTGTACCAATGATATGGTCACTTGTTGCAAAAGGTATAATAGATATCAGGGTTGCCACGGTCCTTGAAAATCCTGGAAAGTCCTGGAATTGGGGGAAAAACTTTCCAGGCCCTGGAAAGTCCTTGAATTTAGGTCA
>JANCMA020159924.1:0-13945 GCA_024336925.2 Zoanthus solanderi
CATCATCACAATTTGTGGTTCAGGGGCATACCTCGGGTTGGGGGGGGGGTTCCAGAGGTTCTGGAACCCCCTATTTTTAGCCAATATATATTTCTAAAATCAATTAATTTCAATTTATATCTAACTACTAGGCAAAATTCGAGTAATATTTAGGTGAAATGTAAAACTTAAAACATTGTGTCAAGTATCAGAATCAAACTGTGATCGCCAGTGTAGTGTATTCTGTTGAATAACACACTCGCATTGCCAACGTTATCTTCTCCAGCCTTGGTCCAAGGGTCAGCCACTGCATGCTTTGATTAAATTTTCTGTGAGCAAACAAGCCCACCATGTCTGACTGCTGGCAAAGATCTCTTGATTCTTTTTACCAGAAAGCCAGCTGAGAAAAGAAGCATCTCTGCAGTTGAATTTAATTTGGCAACAGAAATTTTGAATTGCTTGTTTTCACCTGGCATCATGGCGGCCATGTTGGTGTACTCTTAAGAAAATAATGTTGATTATTTCTTTTGTTTGGGACTCCAACATGGCCACTACGCCTATTGTCATTTGTGTCTCTTGGGATTGCGTGAAAACCAAGAACTGAGCAAAATTCTCATTTATTTCGAAGTTGTACAAGCAACTCTGTCAAAACTGGAAGTGATCTAGAAACTCAAAGTCAAGTTGAAAGTGAAAGTCCTCTGAACAAAAAATCTTGGCCATCTAATACGTAGGTTTACAAGTACTGCTTGCTGTAAAGTTCTTTAAAACTTCAAGAATTCAAGCATGCATTAGTGATTAGAGTCGATCCTTTTTAAAGCAAGCTTACTGTCCAAACATAACTTACTCATACCATTTCACACAATCTAAGCTTAAGTGAAATTATGTTTGATCACATTGTGTGGCCAATAAAGTATCCATTAACTTGATACGAAGAAATTCGAATTACTCCCGAAAGTTATGGGTAGGGAAGGGGAAAAGGCAAAGTGGAACCCTCCCTTCTAAAAACCCTGGGGACACCCCTGTGGTTATAGATTCAAGCCCTATTAATATCAATTATAATGTACAGTATAAGGAACTTAATAGCACACCTACAACAGTTTAAACTATCCAAAACTTTTAACTGGACTAAGCTAGTTCAAAGACTAACCGAGAAGAAGCTTGCAGGCTTTTGTTGTACTAGGAGGAGAAAAGTCATAACTTCTAAAGTTCATGTTGTTGCAAATATCTTCCAAAGCTTCAATCACTCTTACTTCCAAGGAATCACCAGATTTCTTGTTCACTTTTTTCATTAGCTCTGTCCGAAAAAAAAAAATTATCATAATTTATGATGTCAAAGTCATACATGACTGTGCAGAGACACAAATTTCCATTGCACTTTTAATCCATACAAAAATTTAGATTCAATACTAATTAAACAAAATTTGCCACCCAAAAAAGCTATGTCTGTCTTCAAGTTCATTTTTGTGGCTACTGCGTTGATAGACGGTAGCCACTTTGTTATCTTCTGGGTAAGTGAGTATGTTACACCACAACAGGAAGCTTAGGGAAGTCACCAAATATCACAGGAAGCCCATAAATTTTTTTAAACTTGCGGTATAACAGTTTCAATTAAATAAATAAAATACATTTATTACATATTTTTGCCGCTTACATTTTCTTCCAATCTTTTAATTTTGATATTTAATGTCTTGATAACATTCAGAAACTAAATGCCAATGTTGCAACCTACTAACATTAGCTTGTAATCGATAGAACGCACATAAAACATTCTAAAGTAGATTTAAACGGTTTTCTTCACTAGCTATGTACTATAAATTTCTTCGCATTCCAAGTCTACTTGCAGTAACCACAAACACTTAAAAAGCGCCTTTTATATGTTGCTGTTCTATGTTTTATATTATGGCTAATTATGGTTCTAACCATTCTGATTTTTATAATATAATACCTTTGATTATCTTGTCTATTTTCGGTCCAAGACTTGTATATAGTTTCAATATCTAAGATGAACTACATATTTTTTCTTATCTTCTAAATTCGGTATTAGCTTCTCAACTTTGTCTACCATTAATCTCTGAGGAGCTAATGGTATTAATTATGCAATTTATGTAGAGTCATAGGATAATAGAGATCCACTTCTAGTATACAAGGATAATTTCTCCAATCCTTAATCTCTATTTCATCCATCCATTTGAAATCAATTGTTGGTAATTTCTTACTCATTGTCCAACCATAGAGATTATTAGCATCTAGATATTTGATAAATGTTGATTTCTTTTTCTTATCATAATTCTTCATATATTTGTTTATTAGCTTTGGCATATCTTTTAGAAATCACACTTACACCACCCCGAATGCCATTTTCAACCATAAGAAGCATTTAAGGATCACTCGATAATTCTAATTTCACTTTTGTGTTTTTCAACCTAACATCCCATGATAATCCGGGAGATGAATAATAAAAACATGGATCTAGCTTATAGTTTTTCATACATACACCCCTGAATGTTTCAAATACTTCTGCTAGTAAAATAACATCACTTTTGAGATACAAATCATGATGTTCTCTCATTGTTTTAATGTTGAATGAATGTTTTCCATACTTTTTGTGCATGTTTGTAATCATCATCTGATCGTAATGACTAAAATATGCAATGAGCTACAATGGCCTACAATGACCAACACAAAGATCTACAATGACCAACGCAATGATCTACAATGACTTACAATGACCTACAATGACCAACGCAATGATCTACAATGATCTACAATGACCAGCGCAATGATCTACAATGACCTACAATGATGCTTATGTTACCTAAAAAACTAAAAAACTGCTAAAAACTAACCAAATATATCGCTGAAAAAACATTCGGTCGCCATCTTGATTTAATCTTCCCCCACAGGAATCCCAACTCTTTAAACGCTACACTTGCCTAGTTTAATCACAGGCAGCCCAACTAGGTCATATAGGCATCAATTTTTTCATAAATAATTATTTTCGCACGTTTTAACCTTTGTATTCTATTATTCTTTAACGACGTTCGTGGGTAAATGAAATAGTAATGTCGTTTTTATGAAATTTTACATGATTATAGTGTAATATGTACTCTTTTGATATCCGAGCAGAAAATTGGGGGTCATCGTATTCGTTTTAGAGTTATCAGCTGCCCAAAATGGGCTATTTTTGGCAAAAAAGGGCGCGAATTTTAGTCTTCGATTACTCCGCTAAAATGGTCAATAAAATCATTACAAAAAGCTTGAATAACTTGAAATTGCACACAAAGAAGTATTAGACTATCCTAAATGGGATGAGATACAAAGTTAATCGATTAAAAGTAGATTTGAGCTGTAATGAATGAATTTATCGAAACATGCGCGCGAACAAACGAAGTCACGTATAGGTGAAATTTTTAGGTAAAACGTCTGTAACTAAGCTGCCTGTAATGTCGATTTGATGAAATTCGTTTTTAAAGGTGTTTCAAGTTAAACCTAATTTCGATGGGGCATACCGTATTCGTTTCTGAGATATTTAGCTCTGAATTTTGAAATTTCGATCGCCATTTTGAATTTCGCGAGGAGCCTGGATACTAGTGAACAAAAAAGTCCGCTGAAATAGATGATTTTGGTGATTTTTTGGTACAAAAATTTAAAAAAACGTATTTTAAGTTGTAGAAGAACACAATTAAAAAGAAATTGGAACAAAAAAAAAAGAATTTTTTTTTCCCGAATTTTCCGATGAGCGCGCGCTAAATGTGCGCAGTAGCGTGTGCAATGGCAATGACCACGAATGTCGTTAATGCGTGCGCTCTTTTAATATTTGTGGTCTTCCTGTGGTTCTACGTCACTAGAGTGCGCGTGCTGCTTGTCACGCGTAACATCTAGTTCACGCAACAATTCCAACAGTGCACGCTTATTATGTAAACAAGAATTAATGAAAAAAAGCGTGCGCAATTATTTTAAAAAGGAAAAAATCACCTACTAGTGACATGGTTGGGCTGCCTGTGGTTTAATGTGCTCCTTGTGTATTTTCTGGACTGGTATATCAATTTGAAGTCTTTTTGCGGAGTTTTACACAACAGGCCCTTGCTGTATATGCATCCTGTTGTTTTGTTCTGAATAATTCTTGGGACATTATAAACAAAATACTTTAACTCGCTCAAGTCTTTTCTAAATGGCCTGAAACTTGCTAAATTATGCTAAAAGTTTGATCTCACAGATCACATGACAATGCAAAATCGGTCATACTCCTTATGTTTTTACTCTTTAACAATGACACAAACACCTTTGACATGGTTGATAATAATTGTTGGTGAAAGGTTTGGGGAAATTGTTAAATCAAGGTGCTACCAAACAGTGTCATACAGTACATGTTCCACTTTTCAAATTTACATAACAATTATCACTAGTGATCACTGTAAGATATATAGATTTATGTTAAAAAATATCACAGTGTGTAAGTGAGTTTTTTTATAAGTAACAATTGAATGAACAACAACAACAACTCATAAGTCACATGAAAAAATACATCACATTCAACCACATAAAAGGGTAACAGCAGCAATTTTTAAATTTTGCTAAATTCTTTTCTTAATAATCTAAATATTTCTATTAACTATAAAAAATTTTCAATTTTTGCAACATCAATGGCAATTTCTAAACTTTGCTAAATTCTTTCTTAATAATCTAAACACTGTTAATTAATCATAATTGTTCAATAAAATATTTCTATTAACTATAAAAATCTTTGCAACATCAACATAGTCAATAAATCAGCAAAAACTGATTCTTCAACAATGAAAAGTTATACTATACAGCTATTGACTTTCGACTTGTAGCCCCTTCTTTTGGAATGCTTCTTTCCTTCCACTTGGCAGTAGCTGGATGGTCTTATGTGGTACTATAATGGCCCCAAATTTAAAATTTTGATCATACTCCATGAGGCACTTTGTTAGATAATGGAGATAGATATTGCCAGTGTGTTTTAAAATTTTTCCAGAGTTATCTGTGCGTTCCCTAACGCCAACTGTCTTAAGCAGCACAACATCAGTCTGGTTGAAAGCAGTTCTACACTGCTCGCACCGTGTTACAGACTTTGAGCAAAGTTTGTGGTCTTGTCTATGAACAAGGCTATAATGATTTCCTCTTATTCGGTCAGGGTCTATCATCAATAAACTGCTGCTAGCAGCAGGTTCAACTGGATCTGCAGGGACTGACTACACCTGAAAAAAAGAAATGTACCTGCTTATAAATCTATTCTGTAATCAAGCAAGTTATGAGGTTGTATTGTAAAATTATACCAATAATAACATGAAATTATTACTGCAGTCAGATTGATTTACTCTTGCAATTAATCATGGGTAACTGAGGTCATTGGGCATGAACTATACTCGCACAAAACAAGCACCGAAACTTCAAAAAATATGTCAGGGAGTCAATAGTTTGATATTAAAGAATCAAACACTCAAATATCTAACCTGCCAGGTGCTCTTTGCTCCTTTTGAGAGACGTAGGGGGAATCACTGCTTTCTCATGTTCTGGTGGTGGTACCTCTGATACTTCCTGTACTTCTAGACGTTCCTTAAACAATTCTGGTTCTGGTTGTTAAGCTCTTCTTTTTCTCTGTGGTTGACTCTTATACCCTGCCGAGGCTTACTTCTTGTAGCTGTCATAGGATTTTGGCACAAAATCACGATATGACTTAACATGCTCCATTTGGCGTTCTTCACTCCCAACGATTCCACAAGAGGATCCACTTGAAATGTATCAAACCCAGGTGCCATCCTGTATTTTCCGATTCCACGAAGAGCTCTTATCTCCTCCAACAAGAACTCCTGAGACCATTTTTACCTCATGGATGACGTAAGTCATCGATGAGGTTTAGGTGTGAGGTGAATTCACTCGCTCACTCCGCTGTAAACTTTTAATCGGGTAATTAATGTATGCATTAACCTATAAATTTTCAAGGAACAAGACGCCAAACATCTCATCCCAACTCTTCCCTCATACTAACTCTTTCGCGCGCTGGTTATTTATAGACCAATCTCTTGAGTGCGTAAGCATGTCGGATCTTGGCTGTGTGTCGTTATAGGAGAGCATCGCATTAAATTTTATTAGAAAAAGATAAGAAATGCTTTATTGACAATTTTAAGTTAAAAAAAAGAAAAAGAAAAAAAAAGATTAAAACAAAAAAGAAAGGTCAGAACAGGACTTGAACTGGGTCCGTTCACATGAAAGCCAAAAGTTCTATCAACGAACAACACTTGAAACTATGAAGTATAGGGTAAATTAACGTTTTAAACAATCTAATCTTAAAACTTTATATTTTTTCCAAGTTTTTATTATTGAATTTTAATACAAAAATGTAAGAAAATGCTTTTTAGACAATTTTAAGTTAAGAAAAAAAGAAAAAGAAAAAAGAAAAAAGACAGTAAAATACAAAAAACGGTCAGAGCAGGACTCGAACTGGGTCCGTTCACACGAAGGTAATGAATACTAGCATGAGTCCACGTTCGAAAGTATAAAATTAACGTCTTAAACCTTATAAGGTTTAAACTATATTTTTCCCAATTTTTTGCGTGCTTTTTGTTTATAGACCAATATTCTGAGTACGTAAGCATGTGGGACTCTAAGGAGAGGATCCGGCATTCATCCATGAGGTGGCTCATAGAGCCTTTGATTGACCGATTAGTAGGTTTATACTAAAGCAATTAGACCTCTCGGAGTCCATTCGCCCTTGAGGTCTAATTGTTAATTAATATCGTGAATTCGCAATAATCTACGAGCATTGATTTCATTTATTTATCTTTTCGTCACAGTTCTATATAGCGTGCCATTTTAAAAAAAATTAAATTAGCAACATGCAATGAAAGTGCAATAATTCCTGACTTGGACTGCTCAATAAATCTGCATTTTCCACACTCCGCATTTTCTACACCACATTTTCTACAGTGCCACCTGCCCACTGCCTATTGCCCACAGCTGCCCACTGCCTATTGCCCACAGCTGCCCACTGTCCACTGCCTATTGCCCACAGCTGCCCACTGTCCACTGCCTGCAGCCCGAGTAAAAACTAGTTAACAAGTGTAATAACTTGAAAGATTCGGTTAACAGTTGTGTTGACGTTGTGCTCCGATATCACGCATGTTCCGTATAGCGGCTGCTAAGAGGCGCTTATATATGCCGGCTTTCGGTCCGACTTCGTTGGGCTGCGCTGCTTCCGTACTTTTAGGCGGTGATGAGTTCGAGCCTTATTTATTTATTCGCTGAAAAGAACATGAATGGCGGAGGATAATTCAGTAAAGCTAATATAAGTGCAGTTTTTCAGGTCTGATACTCCGGTTACATCATGCTTTGAGTTTGAGTAATGACGTAATCATTACGTACCGCATAAAGTACCAACATATAATATAACTCCGTGTCAGTCACGGGTGAAAACTAGCCAAATCATTTTAACAAGACTTTAAAACGTCTGCAGACGCGACCCTAAAAAACAGGAAATCACAGAAGGCGCTGCTGATAAAGACTTTTTGAATTCGGTAGGTAATGGTTATATTATAATACTAATACTCGCTTTGTCTCAACTTTACTTTAAAATATTTAAATCAAAGCTACCCTAATTCAGTAACGACGAGCTAATATTTATGATTTTAAACTTAACGTTTTGCCTTACGATTGTCGATCTCAGATTATCAACCCCCTATATATGGCAAGTGAAAGGCTTTTAGTATTTCTCATTTGGCAAATGTTTGTCAAGATCGCTTTTAAACGACGATTCCACAATGGGAGCACGACTTTGTGCAGCCGAGAATCTTCCTCCATTTTTGTTGTTTATCTCGAGACCTCGACTAAATTAAAACATGAATTTAGTTTTTCTGATTGCATGCACTCTATTCTTCCCTTTCCAACTCCAGAGAAAGAAGTCTGAAAACGTTTCTTAATCGTTTTGAAGTTCTATTAATAAAAATAAACTCAAGACACTTTACACGTGAAGCCAAAGAGCAGAACGCTTTTCTTTTGTATCGTCTTCGTGGTTGTTGTTGATGCCGGCCTTTGATGGGGAACAAAAACGGCACACGTTCTATAAGAAAAGATGGTCTATGAAACCAAATACTCCGACTGCACTACAAATCAACAGATTGAAGTGAAGGTTGAATCACTTTTAATATATCAATTGAATCTGTATCTCGTGACTACAAAATAAAACTGAAAGTGAATGTAATAAAATTAAAACAGCTGCGTGTATCACTATAGTGAGACTTATGCTCGACGAATCTCCTGATGCACGCAGTATTAATGAAGTTTAAATTGTGAACTGAAAGAAAACAGTAGTGATTTTGGATCTTCTTATTAAATATTGCAATTTGTAAGACTTTACTGTTTCAACGAAACGAAACGAATTGATCCTTTAGGCTAATTTAATAATGAAAATTGATAGTTCATGTTTCTCATCAGCACCCGCATGGGATTTTGCCACCTAATTTAAATGAAAGTAAAAAGAAACCAGTTGGTTAAGTACCATCATATGAAAAGTAGATATATGACTTACATCATTGTCAGCATTTCATGATAAAGAAAAAATGAAGGCAAATTGTTGCACAAATGCTCAACAATTGAGATATTTTTTGCTCATTCTAAGAAAAGTAGAACAGGAAACAATTAGGGCTAAATTAACTCACATATTTGAACTTTATTTTTATACACATTTACACAGAGCAAATCAAATTAATAGTGGAGCTTCTCTTCTAGAGTTGTTCAAAAATGCTGCACAACCTTATATATATACCGTACAGTATTTTTCCCCAATTATGTATCATGTTCTGCGTAAGTATGCGTACATACAGTGAAAACATTTGTTGCTATTTCCAATATTTCTAAAGAATTTTGTATTGCCAAACACAGAAACAAAATTTATCCATTAAATTGCATTTTAAACAAAGGTTACCTTTAAATATGATTGTTGAAAAGCTATCATGGGAATTTGTTAGTTTTCGTCGCCGGCCAAATAACATCACGGCTCGGTGAGTCCGTCGCTCTGATGTGTGCTTTGAACCAAGACTTTGGCAAATACTGCAGGGTCGTAACATGATAATTTTTTTCCCGCTGATCCCAAAATAATTTATAAAATTTTGATCCCTGATTCCTGGGACAACATTTTGATCCCATAATTGTTTCCCGTTAATTTTCCTTAGTCATTGTTACAAAAGAGAAGGCATAACATATTATCCTGAAGACTGTTTGTTTTCAAGGATATTGTGCGTTTCAAACTATAATTATATGTATTTATTAATAATACTAGTAGGTCTTACAAAGAAGGAAGTGCTGGAATTTACTTTAATATATACATTTTTTGGTTTCTTATGTTAAGGACAGTTTTTTGTCGACATTTTCAATTTTAAAAAATTAAAATAGCGTAAGACATTGAGGAAAAGGCATCTGAAATAGGGCATTGATCATTGTACTAATTAATTGCTGCCGCAGCGAGCGAGCCTGAAGCGAGCGAGCTAGGCAGCATCCTATTTGGTGCATGGCGTTCAAAAGTTCAAAATGCAAAGCATTATGGTTAAAACATTTTTAACCAACATTCCTTGCGTGCCCAATGGTATATATTTGATGGAGGATCTTTTTCTGTACTGATTGTGCAAGTACATTTATTTTCTTACATGGAAATCTACAATAATTTTTTCCCCAATGTTTTTACACCTCCCCCAATAGTTAAAATGTTGGCACATGTAGGCGGGTAGAAGGTGTGACTGATTTACGGTTTGTGATTGGTTTATAATTTTGGCGCGTGATAGGTTGCATGCAATATTTAAACGAAGCGCAAGTGACGCATTTACGATCAAACTCTCGCCTCTTGTTTTAAAAAAAGAAATTAAGTGTTTGTATTTTTTCGTAAAACACTTTTGGAAATCATTTTTTCAAAAAATGCGAATTTCAGTGAGGTTAAACGAAGAATGGTTTGTTGTGCCTTGTGGAGACGGCACATTGAAAATTCAGTGGCTGATAGAGGAAACATGTCGAAGATTTAACGAAGCAAAGGGAAGCCTTGTGCTATTATCACACACGGAGTTTGAGGCAAGACTTGCTCAGGGCGGCGACTTGTTGTCGAAGGAAGACAAGATCCATGAAGTTTTAAACAATAACGAGTTTGTCATCTTATGTAAGTCATCTTTTGTTGTGTTTTGCATCTCCTGCTAGCTAAGATAAACAAACGGTATGTACCCTCTTTAAATGCAAAACTTTAGAATCTATTTACGAACCAGCCGGTATTTACAATAATATATTATATAGTGATATACATATTAAATAACAAGACTAAACTAAAGAATCTAATAGGTGCAAACTTACGATGTAACGTATACCTATAGGTAATAAAAATCGAAGTGTCTCGGTGTCCGACAGTCGTATAGGGATTTAATAAAAATGTCCGTGTCCGACAGGCGACATTCGATAAATTTCTCAAAATTACACCAAATCTACCTAGATATAATCCTTACCCCAACTCTAACCATTATTCCTAACCCTAACAGTGATTTCGAGAATTTTTGGTTGCTCGTAAAGCGAGGTTTCTACTTTCGATATTTTTTATATTTTCTCACTGAACAATCCAAAGCAAAACAACGGAAGTTATAAACCTCACTTTACGAGCAACCAAAAATTCTCGAAATCACTGTTAGGGTTAGGAAAAATGGTTAGGGTTGGGGTAAGGATTATATCTAGGTAGATTTGGTGTAATTTTGAGAAATTTATCGACCGTCGGACATGGATTTTTTTTAAATCCCTGTACGACTGTCGGACACCGAGACACCTGTGCGAATAAAAATAAATGAAATATATTCGAATTACCATTCGTGTTCGATTAAAACACTTTCGTCTGTATGACCAATGTGTTTGTTTACAAGTAGTTGATCGATCTTCGTATAATGTTTGTCTGTCCTTACTACTATACTCGTAACATGTACTTCAAAAAGAACAACAATATCTAAATATCTCACAAGTAAATCATATTTCTGAAAGATTATGAATAAACTCATTATTTCATTGTTATTCATTCACTCTTTTTATAGACTTGATGAATACCGTGAACATTCATTCATTCATTCCAGCCATTCATTTTATTTTATTCTTTTTATCATCCCGTGAAGCGCAGTATGATGTAGGTACATTGAAAATGATACAGAAACAAAACTATTTATATTACAATTCCAGCCTTCAATGTTTTTCAGAATTTGCTGTCAAGTTTATTTTAGTTTGGAATTTATAAGTATCTACTTTACTCTGCTAATTAGCAATTTCACACGCATTAGCCATTGCACGCCCAATTCTTTTTCTAACAAATTCAGTTATAAAACTATCTCGCAACAAAATTCATTATTTTACAATATTCAGAAACAAATCCAAAGTTTAACGGACTATTTTGACTGTGTGAAACAAAGAAGTCTGAGTGTCGTTCATTTTAGTACTTTTGGTTAACAAGCTAAAGTAAACAAAAAGCATTGCCATTGAGTCACACCGCCATCTAGTGTTTCTCAAAACACGTCGTCGTCTGTGGTGTTACAGCCACACAGGTATATTGTGGCGTTGAAAGATACAAATCTGGATATACGAGTTACATATCATGTATCGCTAGCTTGACGCTACTAATATGGATACTAATGCCACGTTGGTAGTTAGTAAGTGAATAAGCCTGGATGTTAGCAGGCATTGTCGACTTTCATATTGTGAGGGCCTGGGTACAAGTTCTCATTTTGCGAGACAACGCCACATCTATACAGAGCTAAAGACCACGTTGTGACTAGCAAAATCCCAAAGTTGGGTGTTAATTTTAAAATCGATACTTAACAACTTACAAGTGTTTGATAATTCTAGAACTTCTAACGAAATGTATGGCAAAATTGTCTGCAACCCAGATACTCAAAGCGCTAGGTACCGACCATGAGGGGATAGTTGTTTTAGTATTTACCAAAATAGTGGGATAAAAATGCACTTCATTTAAAAAAAAAAACAATTTATGTTCAACGTAGTCTTATTGTACTGCGTCTACTAGTTTTTAAATAGTTTTAACCTTCAGCTGTATAATATATTTATATTCATATTTTTAGCTTTTGTTTTATAGCAATCTTATCGTAAAATTGTAATTTAGTGCATTTTAAATTTTAACTTATTTTTATTTGTGCTAGAATGACTAGACACTCTTTAATTAAAAACTTAAAAAAAAATTTTTTTAAACAAAATATACAAAGTGACAAATGATAATTAACCTTTTAACAATTAAAATTCATATGCTGATACACAAACAATCGAGAACGAATGTTAATAGCCAATGAGGATAGATATGGAGTGTCTAATCGTTTAGAACCAAGTACTGAGTTGGTCAGAATAAAAAATAAAGTAAAACGCAATTGCCATCGAGTTTATATGGACAACTGAAATTTAAAAATGTCTTTGCGATTCGTCTTTTCAGTGTTAAACCGGAAAGGGTCGATTGTGAATGTTCTTTAGGAAGAGAGTGAAACTTACTCGTTCAAATATAGTTTAAGGTCAAAAGGATGACTTTAATATTTAACGTAGAAAACTAACTAGCGGTAAACTAGTTTAAGCTGCGTCAGTGTTTCTAAAGAAACAATTTAGTAATAAAAATGTAAATTCTACATCATAAAAACGAGAGAATACTTACTGACGTTTCAGACATTAGTCCTTCGTCGGAGTAAAGGGCAACCCCTTTCTCCGATGAAGGACTAACGTCCAAAACGTTTACTCCGACGAAGGACTAAAGTCCGAAACGTCAGTAAGTAATCTCTCGTTTTTACGGTGTAGAATTTACATTTTTATTACTAAATTGTTAGTGATCTAAACAACTATAGATGTAACTAAATTCAACAGTGTATCTAGGAGATAACAGAAAAATATTTCTTAACAGATATGCAAAAACCAACCTTTTTTTGGGTTTGCCAAAACAAGAAAAGCTAGCTAAAACCTTTACCAGCCAAGTGGCCCATGGAGCTGGTGCTCACCTCTAGTTTCTTTAGTGTTTGGTGAATGAAAGACCCAGATAGGAGACTAAGATAACGCAGAGTAATTCCATGCTGACATTAATACTTTATTTACTGACTTTTTAAGAATGGAAAGGTGAGTCAGCGTTGGCAGAAAAAAGACCACAAAAATGTCAAAATCTCGGAAGAGAACCCAGGGTTTTTTGTGGTTAAGTGGTAGAGATTCAGTTGTATGACAGCTTTGTTCCTACAGTCTGACATTGTGTGAAAACAAATGAATTCACTTGATAAGTTTGACCATCAGGTGAAAAAAAGGATACCATAAAGTCTCTCCAAATGGCATGGTTGTTTTTTATATTCAGCTTGTAGATTCTCTGCATTATCTAAAGCAATGAATCATTTTTTTCTTTATAAATGGTAAGGCAAAGTACTCTCATCACATGATAAGAACATCACTGTTAAGTTATAGTCAATTTACATTGACGTGATAAACATAGCTTACTGTGGATGTTTCCCAGCAAGACGGAAACTTACCAACCTACCTACCAACCTACCTACCAGCCTACCTACCTACCAGCCTACCAACCAACCTACCTCCCTACCAACCTACCTACCTACCAGCCTACCTACCTACCTACCTACCAGCCTACCTACCTACCTACCTACTTACCTCCCTACCAGCCTACCTACCTCCCTACCAACCTACCTACCTACCAGCCTACCTACCTACCAGCCTACCTACCTACCTACCTACCTACCTCCCTACTTACCTCCCTACCAGCCTACCTCCCTACCAGCCTACCTACCTACCTACCTACCTACCTACCAGCCTACCTACCTACCTACCTACCTACCTACCTACCTACCTACCTACCAGCCTACCTACCTACCTACCTACCTACCAGCCTACCTACCTCCCTACCAACCTACCTACCTACCAGCCTACCTACCTACCAGCCTACCTACCTACCTAC
>JANCMA020160026.1:0-13944 GCA_024336925.2 Zoanthus solanderi
ACCACTTGAAAAGGATCTGCTTTGAAATTAATAAATTATAAATTAATAAAGAAAAAATTACTACTGACAATATTAAGTTTCTGTGTGTCACTGCTAAATATTGTAGCAGGTATAAAATTATAAATTGCCAGTTTTTATCTGATGTCATGGCGGCCATGTGGGTGTACTCTTAACAAAAGAATTTTAATTATTTCTTTTGTCTGGGACACCAACATGGCTGCTGTGTCTATTATCTTTTGTGTCTTTTGGGATTGTGTGAAAACCAAGAATAGTCTTTTTTCTGACACATGGATAAGAGATTTGAGTTTCACTCAAAGCCAAAAAAATAACTGGATTCATTGGAATTTAGTCAGTTACCGGAGTTTTTACAGAGTTTAACAGAGTCTTTCTAATTTCCTTTCAACCAGGAGTAAGTTACACCAATTGAATTTTTAGCTTTTGTTTTATGCATATAATTTTTAGCCATATATAAATAGTCTGTTTTTAACCTAGCAAATGTACATTTTTCATACTTTTCACCACAAGTGCTGTAAATAGTTAGTCCAGCCATTAAAGAATTGCCTTTAGCCATGCTGTCTGATTATTAACAGCACAGTAGTTTAACGTCTGAAACTCCAACATACTACAGCCAGTGTCAGCTGTGCTGGGAATTGCCAGAAGGCAACGAGTCTAGTAATGGGCTTTGTTTTCTATTATTATATTAAGTTTTTGTGCCACGTACATGTGCGCATGCCATGTTTCGAGGCCATGTGACTAGATGATTGCACCTCAGATCACGAGGTTGCTATGAGGGCATTTGTCAATGCAAAGAGAAAGGCGATTTATGGGAATTTATATCGGTGAATTTTCAATTTAAAATTGTTCTGCTCGTACACACATTATCCATATATGGTTAATGTGTGTATACACATCTCATTGCTTTTAAAGTGACGACTGATAAACTGCTTTGTCTTGCCAAGTGTTGAAATAATTTTTGTCAAAACTGTCACATTGTCAAATAGAGTGAATAAGTTGAATCTGAGTAAATTGAATCAAAATTGAACTCAAATCTGCTTGAAGCAAACATTGCAACAGACTTGTGAGTTGCTATTTTTTGATTTTGTGGCAAAAGTTTGCATTTTTTAACAAAATAAACTAATTAAGTTATGGGTAGCATAATTTCATTTGTTTTGGTTAGCTTTCAGGCTTTCATGCTTCGATAAATCCGTTGTCCGTTGTTGAGAACCGTGCAGAACACCAAGAATACAACTTGCACGACTATTTAAAAAGAGTAGAAAACTAAGGCGATCTATTCGACGTATTATTGCAAAAAATTTTCCAAAGTCATCTTGCATTCATTATTTTCACATGTTGTACTCCAGAAATATGAGAATGCAATAAATAACATTTGCTTCCGTGTTCACAAAACACATAAATGCAGACGTAGTTTGTTACCTGCAAGTCTCAAGCACAAAGTTCAGAAAATACCAGTGCTAAATGACATCAACAGCACAAATCGGAGACAAAAATTTACGAGCTGTTGCTATTATTAGACATTGAAACCAATCCTAAATCCCAGGAAAACAGTTGCTGCACCACATAGTCACAGCAATGCAGAAGTATTTGGGGTCAGAAGATTTTTTCCCTGCTGTAAATCATCCTTTCTTTCTGATTTTTGCCTTTTTTACTTTTTTGTTCAGTTTTAATACTAAAAGACATTAGGATAATTAAAAGTTTTCAGACATTATAAGTTCAAGTTATCTCGAGTTCAGTTCCCGATTCGGTCACTGATTCGATTTCTTTCCTTTCCTTGGGGACAGATCCCCCTTCCATCAAAATCTGTAATTTATATTTCTATAGTATCGCAGCAGATTTCTTTATCATTTTTCATGGATTCAATTTATAACTTGCAAGAACCAGCATGATTAAGGCTACGAGGTAGCCTCTTATGTCCACTTGCTTTTGTGATACCTTAATTGTTCCAATTAAGTGCCCCTCCAATTTAAGTGCCAACCAACAGAATAATTTTGCTTTTTCTCCCATTTTTATAGTCTTTAGAGGAAAGTTTTTAAAATCGTTTTACACCTGGTTATTTTAATCGAATTATGGCCGTAATATCTGAGGAAATCTTCCAGATTCATGTTAAGAAATTTCAAATGTACAGCTATGCTAGAGGAAGTTTCTACAGCCCGAGAACACCGCAGCGTCTTTTTGACACGACAGGTATGCATTCAAGGTCACTTATGTGGAACAATTCCCAGTGTTGTCAATTTCAGAGCACGTTTTTCTCAAATAATATTGAACGCGAATTTCATCATTTGTCGAGAGTTGAATCTTAAGAAACTTAAAAGGACGAGAATCTACATGTGGTCCCTACACTAATTAGCAACGTACGACTTCTGGCACTGCATTCAATCTGATTTAGCTTGCTGCAGACTATGAGCGTCCCACAAAGTTTAGTGTTGAATTATTTGCTAATCGGAGCGAGGTTGTGAAATAAAAAATCAATTTAGCCGCGCAAATCGTTTCTCTTTGTATAGGGCGATTTTATCATTTGAGTATAACAGTGCATGGAAACGTTTTAACTTTTCCTCTAATTATTAAGCGCCCCTCTAACTTAAGCGCCGGAAGGAACAATTACAAGTAATATTTTTTGTACCCTAATTTAAGAGCCAATAAAATCTGAAATTATTTTTTTCTGGCGCTTAAATTGGAACAATTACGGTATTTACTTTCAGTCACTAAAATGGAAACTAAGGCCGCATTGCCTGTGTGCAGTATTTAGGGAGCAGTAAAAGGTTAAGATTGTAGCATTGCCGAACCATGTAAAGTTAAATAGAATAATGGCAATGGTTATATTCTGAAAGTGAGAAGAATGGTTAATGTTTTTCTGACTGTTTGTTGCTGCTAAGCAAAAAAAAAAAAAAAATTGAGGTTCGTGTAAGGAAACAAAAATGGCTACCCCATAAAATAACTCAATCAGGAAACTTGTTCAGAGTTATGAGGCAATGTGCTGACATGCACTGGAATTTCACACAAGCTTCAACTCCTTTGATTTCTGTCATCTTCAGTGCTTACATGTACATCTTTTTCAATTTAGCATGGAAAGCTCAAGTTTTGGCGAGTACGTAACTTCAATATGTCAGTTCATACGTCTTGTATTTTTTTCATTGATAACTGACAAAACTGTGCGTGACTTACGTGCTAACACTTGCTAGAACTTTATACAAGCTTGCATGAATTCATTCATGATTTTCAGCCCGTTCCTAACAATGAAAGCCCCTTTAATGCACTTTTAGTCGCTGACTACTTCTTTCTGGTTTTGAATTTAAATTGTCTTCAAGTTCTAATTCTCGCTATTCACAGGACTGTGACATCTTCTATGAGCATTTCAATCAGAATAATAATGTTTTTATGCAAAAACTATGCAGAAAGGATTGTTATAATATAACCAGATTTAACCATGAAAGCCGGAATGGCTCACCATGAATAAAGATTTTTATATTAATTATGTTAACAACAAATTGAAAAGGTTTTGCTGTCTAACAGAACAAAGATATAATTTAATAATAATATCAATCAGTACTGAATTTACATAAAACCTTTATGTAGTGACAGATGTCTTGGCTCTTTGTAGGACTTTGGGACATGGCTTACCCAACTTAGTCTTGATGATATTGAGAGAATGGCAAAGTTTAACATGAATACTGGCACTAGCACCTCCTGATGTTGGACAGTTCATTATGGCTGAACTAACCCCAAGTTATGGCTACTTTTTGATTTCTTTTAATATTATAAACTTTTAAGTTCCAGTCACTGCTCATCTTCGGGTCAGAATCTGAAAGTTTCTGTGATTTTGATGAGCTTCACGACATGCTGCATATTAAAAGGACGTTGAAAATTTTTGTAGATTCGTTCAGCAACCTTATCCTTAGAGACACTGTGAATGTTGCTCCAGTCTAATCAACAAATATTGCACATAAAAACAAGAAAATCAAGGTAGTGTTCTCATGTACTGGAATTTAAAATAGTTCAGAAGGTTACAACATTGCCCAGTCTGTTGAAGCTTTTGATTGTGCAGAGTAAAGGAATAGAAAATTCATATACTAGGGAATTTAACTAATTATTTCAAACTGAATTATTTGGCTGCCATAGGCAACAACAAAGAGAGCAAAGAAACGGTCTAAAATCCTCTCTTTTTATCATTGACAATTTTTTTGAACATTTGTTTAAAACAAAAATGTTTATTCATGAAGTCGAACAAAAGTTGTAAATTGATGTACGGTAGAGATATCGTGTTCTCCACAGAACTCTAATTACAGGGCTCTTCATGGCATTACGTGTACAAGCGTGGTTTACGCTTGAAAACTTTGTACACATACCTAATTGTTATTCTCGATAAGTTAGATCAGCAATATTTCTCAGTGTGTCGAAAACTTTTGTGGTATTTCCATCATTTTTGACAAAATTAATAAAATTAATAAAGAATACTTTTTTGTTACGAAATAGTGTTCCTATGTAATATATCTTCCTGTTTTGTATTCCAAAGATATAGATGTGTAATATGAGTGCTTTCCAGGATATATAGAGGATATTACACGGTGGCGCGAAGATATGAAGTTTATCGTTGAGTGGAAAAATTATTTCACGAGTAAGCGCAGCGAACGAGTGATTTTTTTTCCATGAGAAGATAAACTTCATATCTTCAAGCCAACATGTAATTTTCTCTTTATTTCATAGATACGAGTGTTTTGAAAATAAAAAAAACAGACGAAAAACAAAGGAATGACGTCAGCGATATCTTCAGTAGTGAAGATATGGAAAATATCTCACTCGTATCCCGGATGTAGTTTCGTATGGAAAATGTGAGTTGTCTATTTTTCGGCAACACACTCATATCTATATAATAAAATTGTTTATTACACTACCAGCACTGCAGTGGTAAAGAAATGGTGTGCATTATGTGAAACTGAGGATCCTTGAAATCACTTTAAAAGTCTTTTTTAGTTTTTAAGGCCTTGGAAAGGTCATTAATCAAAGGGGCTATGCGCCAACTCATTCATATCCATGTGTGTATTTGTCAGTGCTTCGAAAAACAACGAGCGAAACTTATCAGCATGAAAGGAGAACTTCGCCTTTAATAGCTTAAGTTCGTAACACTGTCTATGACTGAAATGATTTTGTTGAAAACCATGTCAAGTTTCAAACAGGTTTTATTTCGTAATTTCTTCGTGGTTTGTGTAGCAGATTTATGTATCCAGTTCTGTACGCAGCAAGCCTCAAGTCTGACCGAAATCTGAGCTCCAGTAAAGGTTTTAGTGTGGCTATGTTGGTCGCTTTGATTTATCTGTGTGTGGGCTCTACGCTTTGGAGCTCTAAAGCAATGAAAGCACACTGAATAAAGCAATGATTACTAACTACCGAAGAGCGCGACGAATTTCCTTTCAAGATGGCTTTCTCCTCGTGCTCAAAAGGAATCACGTGATTTGGATTAAATTTGTATCTGTCCACAATTAAAACTCCACGGACACCTCCACTCTGCAATAACTCATTCATTGCGCATGCGCTCATATGAATAAGTTAAAAAGGTAAAATGTGAGTTTAGATCAATAAATACCTTTCTTAGCCTAGTGGCTCATCAGAACCCGCTCTTATATCATGTTTCTGTAGTTTTAAGTGGTAAGAGTCTTTGATTCTGCCTGGACCGTACAACAATCCATGATAGGTTAGCTCCCAGCGCACGTGTCTGGTACTCGTTTTCCTACGTCAGAAGTACGGAAAGCTGAGTGAGGTTTGGTGGAAAAGAAGGTCACCTAAAGAATGAGATCATCAGCAGAGCTGGGGTTCGAACCAGGGACCATGTGGCTAGAACTAGGTATCATGTCGCGAGAACCATTGATCATGTGGCTAGAATGATGATTATGTGGCTGGAATTAGGTATTATGTGGCTAGAAGGTGGAGATCTTACCATTTATATCAACCACCCCACCTATTTAGTTCTTTATTATTTTAAAAAATACTTATCAAACCATGGAGGTTGTTCTAGCTTCTTTTTTCACTTTTGTTTCACTGAATTCTTAAATTGTAGTTTATTAAAATTATGATAATATACTCTCATTCTCATTGGTTGTGAGCGATGCAGTATTAATATACTACCAGTGCAGAAATCAGTAATACAAAATTACTAATACAAATTACAAAATTCAAAAATTTTTATTTCCCGTGTTTGTAGGTTAACTTAAGTACATTTTACGCAGTTTTCAAACACAAAGCAATACTGAAATTTGGGAAGCGATGGATTTTGTCTAAAATTGTAACTATGGGCTACATTTAATAAGGACCATCTAATCGCTGTAAATAAATTCTGCACGAGAGCTTTTGCGCGCGAACTCGCGAGTTCGTTGTGCTTTTCTTGGTAAATTTTGCATGCATGTCATTAATAAGTAATCATACGACTTTTCTCATTCAATTTGGAATTAATTACACTCGTGAGTTTTTCAAGAAGTTCAATTTGCACTCGGCTTGCGGCCTCGTGCAATTTTGATACTTTCTGAAAACACACTCGTGCAATTAATTCCAAATTGAACTTGAAGCCATATGATTACCTATACAAATATGAAAAACTTATAAACAGCGCCGTGCTTATTCTTTGTTTGAAGCTTTAAAAACTTTTAGAATGATCTTGATTTTTGATAGCTTGAACCGGCAAGAGGCTTATCATGACAAACAATCATGTGTAAACTATGGGCAGGCACCCCACCCTTTTGTATGTCCCATCATTTGGGGCTAGCCGTCTGCCCCAAACTTCTTAGCGCACGCAGCTGCTGACTGTAGCTTCTGATTGATGTTAGCACAATTTTAAGATTTCAACTAACTAGTTTATCTCGTTCTTTCTCAATTAAGTATTAAAAGGTCGAGAATCATTTTATTTTAATAACTATTGGCATAAAGGAGTAATCATTATTTTTGTCAGAGTGAACAGCATGGGCGTTACCCCTTCAAACTACCATAAAAACTAGTGAGCTTGATTGCTTGCAGCCATGGATAGCTGTTTCTGCCCTTTTAGGCCTCGGCAGCATGGCATAGTTAGCCAAAAAGATGGTAAAAGCGCAATGCTTGTGGGATGTGGGTATAAAGATGAACTCAAGTATAGATAGCACAAACGTGCTAGCAGCTAACTTCAAGCCACTATGTTGGGCATTATGGCCTTGTTGGTAGTGGGCTTTACCCCTTTAAACTACCATAAAAAATATTATTGAATTGCATTGCATATGTATTGCGCTTTTACCATTACTTATGTTCGTTTTGGGAACCGAAGCCAGTTTGCTAGCTATGCCTTGCTGATGAGGCCTTAAAAGGCCGAAACAGCTGTCCATGACTGCTAGCAATCAGGCTCACTACTTTTTATGGTAGTTTAATGGGGTAAAACCCGCTACCAACGTGGTCATAGTTCCCAATATAGTGGATTCAAGTTAGCTACTAGCACGTTTGTGCTATCTCTACTTGGGGAAGGAAGAGAGTTCACTTTTACTCTTTGAAAACTTACTTGCATGCAATCGAGCTGTCGAGGAAGCAGTAATTATAGAAACTGATGTTATCAAAAACATTGGCAAGTACTGCATTTGCCGGTGTATAAGTCGAGGATTTCGGACGTAACTCACGTGAAATATTTCTAGATTTTTCAATGACCTCTAAGCCGGAGGAAAGTTGCAAGAAAAACGTGTTTTGATGAGAAATTTTCAATTGCAGTGAGTTTTAGGGATGTTTAAAAAGTCTTAGGTGTTAATATTTAATGGACAGATACCTTATCGTCAGCTAACCAAATCTGTACCTCCCATCTTTTTGGAGCGACGGTTTGGCATCTGTCAAAAATGTGACTTTAGTTCTCCCCGCTCCCAACCCTTACCGTGCCTTTCAAGAAAAGCAATTAACATTTCTGTCTTCCGTTCTTTGGGTGACCGAAAAAAATACCCGTTATTCGTTTTCAAAATTTACGGTATAATATCAGCAACCACGACCTGATACAAGTAAAAACAGTATCTTGCGTGATTTTGGACAAGAGATAGTTTAGCATTTAAGAAAGAATTATAAGAGAAGCACTGAGAAGCTGCCTTCCTTACAAGGAGAACAGGAAATCAAAAAAAAAACTTAAAGGTTTCCTGGTATTTTAGGAACCCATGTAATGAAACTCTTCTAACCAAATAGTGATAAAGTGTTCACTGATCCTAAATATACCTTGCCATGCTGTAGAAGCTATGAACTTAAAGCTCTATGAAGAAGTAAACTATACGTGATTCAAAGTAGATTAACCTTGATACACACTTGATCGGGTTTACATAAACATTTGTTATTAACACATTTTGTAATACAATGCACTCGATTTGATTAAAGAACATAGTAGGATGCTTCCGTACTCGAATTTGTTCTTTTTTGTACAAAACCTAAAAAATGTTCCTTTTACCTTGAAAATATATTTTGTAATTGTGTTTTAAAAGGGGTTGTGTTTGTTATTCCTGCAGCTGAGTCAGTTATGAGTAAAGAACTTTTTCTTCAAGATATTTGATACTACTGTTTTCTAAATATTTACCTATCTGTAAACTAAAGTTTCGTTCAATCAAAAAATTATATTACGAACCAAATTTTTACAAAGAATTTAAGAATTTTTCTTCGTCTTCAAACCCGCTTTCCTCAAACCCCTTAGTTTTGGGACAATGGAATCGTAAAGTTTGAATCCGTCAACAAATGAGTTATCTCCTTCTGGAACGTAGGTTTCCCAAGGTTTGCTCACTGCTTCTGGAATATTGGCCTCGTCCTCAAGTTTGTTCACTGCCTTTAGAATGTCGGCTTCCTTCTCAAGTTTCTTCACTGGCTCTGGAATGTCGGCCTCGTTCTCAACTTTGTTCACTGGTTCTGGAATGTCGGCTTCCTTCTCAAGTTTCCTCATTGGATCTGGAATGTCGGCCTCCTCAAGTTTGCTTCCTGGTTCTGGAATATCGGCTTCCTTCTCAAGTTTGCTCATTGGCTCTGAAATATCGGCTTCTTTTTCAATTTTGCTCATTGGCTCTGGAATGTCAGCTTTTATCTTAAGTTTGCTCCCTGGTTCTGGAATGTCAGCTTCTTTCTCAAGTTTGCTCACTGGTTCTGGAATGTCAGCTTCCTTATTAAGTTTGCTCACTGGTTCTGGAATATCGGCTACCTTCTCAAGTTTGCTCATTGGCTCTGAAATATCGGCTTCTTTTTTAATTTTTCTCATTGGCTCTGGAATGTCAGCTTCCTTGTCAAGTTTGCTCACTGATTCTGGAATGTCAGCTTCCTTATCAAGTTTTTTCACTGGTTCTGGAATGTCAGCTTCCTTATCAAGTTTGCTCACTGGAATGTCAGCTTCTTTCTCAAGTTTGCTCACTGGTTCTGGAATGTCAGCTTCCTTATCAAGTTTGCTCTCTGGTTCTGGAATATCGGCTTCCTTCTCAAGTTTGCTCACTGGCTCTGGAATATCAGCTTTCTTCTCAAGTTTGCTCACTGGCTCTAGAATGTCAGCTTCTTTTTCAAGTTTGCTCACTGATTCTGGAATGTCAGCTTCTTTATCAAGTTGGCTCACTGGTTCTGGAATGTCAGCTTCCTTATCAAGTTTGCTCACTGGTTCTGGAATGTCAGCTTCCTTATCAAGTTTGCTCACTGGTTCTGGAATATCGGCTTCCTTCTCATGTTTGCTCACTGGCTCTGGAATGTCAGCTTCTTTCTCGAGTTTGCTCACTGGTTCTGGAATGTCAGCTTCCTTATCAAGTTTGCTCACTGGTTCTGGAATATCGGCTTCCTTTTCAAGTTTGCTCACTGGCTCTGGAATGTCAGCTTCTTTCTCAAGTTTGCTCACTGATTCTGGAATGTCAGCTTCCTTATCAAGTTTGCTCACTGGTTCTGGAATGTCAGCTTCTTTCTCAAGTTTGCTCAATGGTTCTGGAATGTCAGCTTCCTTATCAAGTTTGCTCACTGGTTCTGGAATGTCAGATTCCTTATCGAGTTTGTTCACTGGTTCTGGAATGTCGAATTCGTTCTCATGTTTGCTCACTGGCTCTAGAATGTCAGCTTCCTTCTCAAGTTTGCTCCCTGGTTCTGGAATGTCAGCTTCCTTCTCAAGTTTGCTCACTGGCTCTGGAATGTCAGCTTCTTTCTCAAGTTTGCTCACTGGTTCTGGAATGTCGGCTTTCTTCTCATGTTTCCTCACTGGCTCAGGAATATCGGCTTCCCTCTCAAGTTTGCTCATTGGCTCAGGAATGTGTGCTACCTTTTTAAGTTCGTCAAACGGTTTTTGAATGTTGCCCTCTTCAACATAGTTTATTGTATTTGGGATATCAGCACTTTTACCCTTAACAAAGTTTGGCGCGGGGTTGTGCACTACCTTTTCATTGTCAGCGTTTCTTTTTCCATTATTAAGTTTTGCTTTAAATTGAAAATAAGTATTAGTGTCCAAAACTTCGTTCCTTAATAGAGAGTCTTTGAAGTATGCATCTGGATTCACTAGAGACCGAGACTCTGCGAGCATTGCGCATGCGAGGAGTACCAACGTTTTGATAGGCGCCAGTTGAAACATGGTTTCTGCAAAAATAAGAAGTTTCAGAATTAGCATGGAGAAAAGGTTTGTTTATTGAGTGGTTGGTTCATTCCTCGATTAATCAGCTGGAATAAACTTTGATTCATTTGTTAAAGTATAACTAACTCAGTCTCCAACTGCTTGTCATTTTGTTAATATTATAAGTGTCATGGTCATTATTAATATTATTATTATTATTATCATTACATGATAGTGCTTTGACTGTTATTAGTATTCTACAGTTTAACGAATATGCAACATTTTCAAAAGAAACAAGTTATTGATGGTTAGTGTTAGATATTGTGGGCATTTTTAGAACTGATAGCGAATAGTGATGCAAAAGAAAGTGTTAAATAAAATACTTCAAGATTATCGTGGTACAATGTTTATTGAGACCGAGTTTGTACCTCGGTGTAAACAATGACGTTGTAAATAATCGTTTTAGTTACGTACGTAACTGTGACCTCGGTGATACAATCAACTTCAAATAATTGTAAATTTGGTAGTCAGGCAGTGGCAGTGACGTACAATTAAGATTAACCAAGGCAGATAATGCTTTGAGAACCTAAATTATACAGTCTTGAAGTCAACGCAACATAGAATGACAACTAAGTTCATAAGTTTAATTAACTGAGGAATATAACTTTTTTTTCTTACCTTCCATAGCCTAATGAAAACCGAGCCAACGTTTGAGAGAATTCGAGAGCAGAGCGGTGAAAATCCGAGACGCAGTCATGGGTGGTTTTCATCTACCCATGAATTCTCACAAACTTTGCCGAAGTTTTCACCAGGCTATGAAAACACGGAGAAAATGTTTTATTTCTTTTATAAAATTACACAATATACGAAAAGAATGCTGAGTCTAAATACTACTTAGAGATGTTAGGAAGTAAAAGAAATGAAAGCAAAGATTTCTGGAATTTGATAAAGAAAATTACTAAAAGAGAAGTCCCTTCAATTAAAAGCAAAGAAGGAAGACTGTTATATGAGGATCATGAGAAAGCTGATGAAATGAATCATTATTTCTCTACTACTGGGGAAAAACTGGCTTCTAGCCATCAACACATAAGTGAAAAATCTCTGTCCTAAATATACAGAGTTACACCTAGAATAAGTGATGTTAAATTTTCTGATGATGCATTCTTAAGGAAGTTGAAAAAAATAAATCCAAAGAAAGCTCATGGTGCAGATAATTGGACAGCTAAAGAAATGAAAATTGCAGCAGAGGAAATTACTAACTGTCTTACCAACATTAGTAGACTAAGTTTCCAAAATGGTACAAAATTTTCCATCTCAGTGGAAAGTCGGTTAAGTAAAAGCTCTCTGGAAAACTGAAAATATTTTACAAGATTGTATAAATTATAGACCTATTACTCTTTTGTCAATCCCAAGTTAGGTCACTGAATCGATTATATGCGATAATATTGACAACATCTGAACACTCGGTAACTCATGAAAATCAGTGGGGCTACAGAAAAGGCATCTCAACAAACTCCTTACTCTTATACATAGCTGAGCTTTGGAAAATGAATTTAGAGAAGAATGTTATTGGTGCTATTTTTATAGATTTTCGAAAAGCCTTTTCCACACAATTTTAAATTATAAAATGCAATTGTACTAAGAATTTAGATTTACATTTATTTGCATATGACTCAAATCTATTCTTTGCTCACAAAAACCGAAACTTGAAACTATATTTTTAAAAACAATAAATTAGCACAAATTCATACTTGGCTTTGTGCTAATACAAAGCTCTCGCTTAATATTGACAAGTCCAATTTTGTTTTATTCATTCTGCTCAAAAAAAAATAGCAGCCTCTATAAATTTATCTATTAACCAGATGTCATTAAATTAATAAGATAACATTAAATACCTTGGAATCACACTCAAAATAAATCTCAACTGGAAAAAACATATTTAATCAATCTCGAAGAAAATAAAAAGAAGTATTGATATTCTATCAAAAACCTGTTATTATGTAAATCTTGAAATTCTGATAAGTTTGTACTATTTTAACAAAACCGCCACGAAACATAGTTATGAAACAATTAAGAATCTCCATGCACAAAGAAGGCTTACGTACGCACTTCCAAAAACTAGAACTAATTACGGTATATTCAATATAAAATTTCGTGGAGCAAAACTATGGAACTCACTTGATATAGAAATAAAAACACTTCCTTTAAAATCATTTAAAACAACTTTCAAAGAAAATATTTTGTCGTTTTAAATTGTTTCAGATCATCGTTTAAAATATTTATTCACTATATTACTGTTATTATTATTAATATTGTTTTTGTTGTAATTATTATTTTGTTATTAGTTCAATTCCTTGAAATAACCGATTAAAAAACTTTGTAAACAAAAATGGTCTCCTAGTTGGCTGGCTTGTTTAGCCCTTTAATGGTAATTCCAGCCAACCAGTACCTATCAATTTATTAACAGCACTATATCTAAAGATGAAATTTGTAATTTAAGATGAATAAAGTCATTGTTGTTGTTGTTGTTGTTGTTGATTTTGAACTTGTTGCTGACTGTGGGGCTACGTTGAATGAAATGTACTACTGCTAGACTTTCGATTTAATAGTATATTTTAGGCATGAAGTTGTTGCGTCCATCAAAACATAAATAAACAGCTAGTGAAGCAATTGCTTTAATTAGTATATTAGTTTGGAATAAAAGATTGACTAAAAAAGAGCTCTCTCAACTACTAACCCAACAGCAAACTAGCAGCGTGGTTTGAATCTCCTGAAAAGATTTGTCAAAAAAGTAAGCAAGTGCTATTTGACCATCACAAGCAGTCGGCTGCTAAACAAATGGCGTGTTCAAACAAGAGTGCTGCTAAAATATACTATTGAATAGAGCCCTACTTCTGCATCACAAATTTAGCAAGAGCGGACCGCTCGTTTCCCCGCCCAACCTCTCTCCGCCCTCCTTTCTTCGCCCTGATACTCATACTTTATTTATTTAAGGTATCATAATAGTTAAACACAAATAAACAACACCCTAAAAAGGAAGTTTAAGAGGTTGACCCTATGTTAATAAACTTCCAAAATTAAAAATTAAAAAATATATATTTATATTAAATAGAATCTAAAATGAGTAAAAATCTAAGAAATATGCATGTATGATTTAAGAGCTATTTTAAAACGTCCTAAATTTCCTATCAACAACATTGGCAGGGAGGTCATTCCATTCACGAATAATTCTCACAAAGAAAGAATATTTATAACAATTACAGTTAACTGATTTAACTTGAAGTTTGCAATTGTGATTTAACCTGGTACGTTTTGAAGCGAACTCAAAAAATCACAAAAACAGAGGCTATTCAATCCGAATACAAGTTTATTGCATTCAATCAGAGAAAAATATATAG
>JANCMA020160131.1:0-35199 GCA_024336925.2 Zoanthus solanderi
GGGGGGAGAGAAGGGGGGAGGGGGAAGGGTTGGAAGATTAGTCATGCATGATTTTTCTTTCACGCTGGCGAACAAGTAAGATATTTTTCCCAGTAAAAATGCAACGAAAGATGTTTTTCGCAATTATAGAAACATTTTCTCAATTGTACTCTGCACAATTTTCTTCTTTCTTCTATAAAAACGTTGACACTGGCTAAAAATATATATAGCTAGGCGTTTCGGCTGCAAATTGCAGCCTTCTTCAGCAAAAAAGGTATATATATTTATGTCATACATTACTTGTCACACATAATTCGGGATAATTTCCGTATTGGCGCGAACTTATCTAAAGGTAAAAACTAAATCGCCAAAGAATTACGGGTAAAATTTCCGTATTGGAGCATACTATTGTTTAATCATGCAAACTAACCCTTACCCAGACCCTGACTTCTATGGTAATATGCATTTATGCATGCATATATTACTATAGAAGTCAGGGTCTAGGTAAGGGTTACCTAGTTACCTTGATGGGGCTACATTGGGGAAGCAAAAAGATTTTTGAGACGAGAGAAAAAGAACATACTAGGAATGTCAATAATTTCAACAACGGATCTAATGTGGCCAAACACGCTTGGACACACGACCATGCAACTGAATTTGAAAACGCTAAGGTCATTGATAAAGCGAACAACCTAACAAGAAAGATTCTAGAAAGCTGGTATACAGCAAAAACCGCTCAAGCAGATAACAATTCTTTTAATCTCCCGGGACAGTACAAGATTCTCTTAGACAAACGTTGCTGAAAGCTCGTGTTTTTAAATTTTTTAATTTTTTATCAGAGAACGTATATAGTTAATTTTTTTATTTTATTTTATATTTTATAGTTTCTGCTGTTGTTGCTGCTGGTGCTGTTGTTTTTTCTGTTGTTGCTACTGTTGGTGTAGTTTTTTGCGTTGTTGCTGCTGCTGTTGCTGTTGCTAATGGTGTTGGTATTGTTGTTGTTGTTGTTAGAGTTGTTGCTGCTGATGTTGTTGTTGTTGTTACTGTTATTATTACTGCTTTAGTTGTTGTTAGTTTTTTTCTTACTGTTACTATTGTTGCTGCTATTGTTGTTTTCGATTGCAGCTGTTTCTGTTGTTTCTTCTGCTCTCGTTTTACAAAGAGTGAAACATAAACAGTTTTTTGTAATTTGCAGTTTACAATCGCTATTATATCAGTTACCAAGCAAAAATATGCAATGCGAAAAAAATATCCAACAATCATTTTACGGATGGGTTAAGGCACAAACCTTTTCAATCTGAAGTTATCATTTTCAGGAATTCTGAAAAAGAACAAAGGTTGTTGTTTAATAACTCTATGCTTTTTGTGTTATTATTTAACCACAACTAAGGAAAGCGTATGTTTTGTATGCTTGTGGAAATCATGAGAATTAAAAACGGACGACCCATAACCAGTTCGTCGAAATTGGGCCGTTGTATATAAACAATTGCTCGTCAGAAAAATTATATCCTTTCAGTTGCACAACTGTCGTAAAAAAACTCATAGCCCTTTAACTTTTTTATACTTTTATATCTCTCATGTTCTTTTCAAGACAATAATTTGGTGTTGCAAAGGTAAAACTTCGTCTACTCCATTACCTGGATGTCACTTATTGTTTTGTTTTTCATAAAAAATGAAAAGAACTTTCAAAATGTGGGATAAAAAATTAAAACAGAAAAACTTTAGTGATCAGAATATTTAAATTGTTCAATTTACCTTCGTTGTCAAGTTGGCTCTCGCCATCAGTGTAGGGTTCGTTTATCATCTCTTTAACTTCTTCATTTGTCAATTTCTCTCCTAACTTAAACATTACATTTCTCAGCTCTTATGAAACCATTTCCGTCTTGATCAAATATTTTGAAAGCTTCTTTTATTACTTGCTCTTCGTTGTCTTGTTCTTTCATTTTTCTAGCCGTCATTGCAATGAACTCGGATAGTTGTACACCAAGTACGTGGGTATATTTTGGGGACATTTTATTTTGTCATACACCAAGTACCTGGAGAGTTTCGGGACATTATTTTTTTGTCATACACCAAGTACTTGGGTATAATTCGGGGACATTATAATTTGTGATACACCAAGTACCCGGGCAATAAAGTTTGGGAACGCTATATTTTGTCATACACCAAGTACCTGGGCGATAAAGTCCCGGGACACTATATCTTGTCATATACCAAGTACCTGGGCAATAAAATTTTGGGGACACTATATTTTGTCATACACCAGGTACCTGGTTTTTTAGGACATTATATTTGTCATACACCAAGTACGTGGGCAATAAAATTTTGGGACACTATATTTTGTCATACACCAAGTACGTGGGCAATAAAATTTCGGGACACTATACTTGGTGTATGACAAAATATAATGTCCCCAAACTATACCCAGGTACTTGGTGTGGTACAAAATATAGTGTCCCGAAATTTTATTGCCCAGGTACTTGGTGTATGACAAAATATAATGTCCCCAAAATATACCCAGGTACGTGGTGCATGAGAAAATATAGTGTCTCCAAAACCCCCAGCTACTTGGTGTATGACAAAATATAGCGCCCCGAAATTCCACCCAGGTACTTAGTGTATGACAAAATATAATGCCCCCAAACTATATTCAGGTACTTGGTGTATGACAAAATATAGTGTCCCGAAATTTTATTGCCTAGCTACTTGGTGTATGACAAATATAATGTCCCCCAAATATATTCAGGTACTTGGTATATGACAAAATATAGTGTTTGGAAATTTAATTGCCCAGCTACTTGGTGTATGACAAAATATAGTGTTTGGAAATTTAATTGCCCAGCTACTTGGTGTATGACAAAATATAGTGTCCCAAATATTTTTTCCAGAGGAGAAATTTGGATGCGTTATGAATCAATTTGAAGAAGAAATTTTATGCAGGAATTCGTGCATAAATTTGTATAAATGAAGTGAGGTTAGAACCTACACATTACACTTCTAATAAGGCCCATAAAAGAAATAAAATACAGTATGAATCCATGAACTCCTTAATTAGCTAATAGAAAAGCAATAAATGGTAATAGTCAAGAATGCGTGTACGTGTGTGTTTGGTTAATTGTGTATTTATTCAATAAGAACTAGCAAAAACCCAGTTTGTATGCAGTTTACTTAAAATGAAAACAAAAACCGATTTTTAATTAAAAAAACATATTTTAGAAAAACTTTTTTTTCATTTCCTTTATTTATACTATTAATTGAATATTCTCATATTTATAAAAAAAATAAGATAATACTAAATTAATCATAATTATTTACAAGATGAAATTTGTAAACAATAACAAATTAGTGTAATAGTAAAAATACAATACAAAATGCATTTTAAAGCCTTCACTTATAGTGAAAGTTCTTCTGCTATTGCTGACCACGTAAAAGCAACTGACCATAACATCAAATGGGATCACTTTGAAATTCTTACATCTGGAAAAACAGATCTACACTGTAAAATTAAAGAAACATTATTAATACAGGAACTCAAACCACCTCTAAATGTAAACGTTACTAGTGACAAACTGTCACTTTACTAATATTTAACTTTCGGTTCCATTCCTTTCTCTTGCTTGTATTTAATTTCAAAATTTTAACGGTTTTTTCACTTTTGATAATGTATGTTGAACCATACGAAACGTCAAGGAAATATTAAAACGACAACTATGTTTATTACTGCTGTTTGTATTGTATTTTTGATAAAACTTCGATGGCCAAGTAACAAGAGTTTATATTGATTAACTCTGTTTTTTTTTGTCTGAATTTAGAATTACAATCTATTTTTCCCCATATTTTAAATTTTGAGTTAAGCGTAGATAAATTCATGTATAAGCACCAAAACTCAATAGTTGAAGACTTGAATATTGCAAAATATAAATTCAATGCAGGCAGGCAAGAGAAAAGTTTTAAGGATGTTTTTTGAGATCTCACTGAGCAAATCTAAAAAAAATTGTTTATAATGGCTTCTTTTTATCAAAAAATGTAGTTATTGTGGAGTTTTTTTCAATTGGAGGTTGCAGATGTCGAAACCAAGATAAAGGCCTTGCTCATTGATCTCTAACTTTCTGTTTTGTAATTTTTTTCATTGAAAAACTGAACTTAAGATTAATTTAACAGTGTAAATGAGGAAAGACCTGATGGGTCAACATATAAACTAAAAAGGATTTTATATATTTATTTTCGTAATTTCCACGCGAACTAATAACTTTTAATTTAACTGTGATTTAAAATTTCAGAATTTAAAATGATTTGCTTGGCTTTTTATCGCATTCAAAATCAAGTATTAATTAACTTCATCCACAATAGTAAAACGCAAAGCCTTTTCTGACATATTAATTTAATTGTTTGATCATATCGAAAAAACATCTACAAATTTGAAAATTCTTTACACTATGACCGTTTTTTCAATGCAATACCGTCATTTTCACTTTGAGTCATGAAGGAATGGCATTATAACCGAGCAACTACTGTTGTAAATCACTAAATGTTGTACTCGCGGTACCATAAAGTAAAACGTTCAACACAAAACGTGTCTTTTATAAAGCAATCGTTAAAACAACCCTTTTAATTACACTTTTTTCATTAAGTCTTTTTACGAAACAGTAAAATTTTGCTCAGACTCAAAATGAACTTCTATTATTCTTTACTGCTATATATTATTAAATTCTGAAAATCAACTATAACGCCCTTAGTGCTCTTGTATGCTATTTTTCTTGTGATTGAGACAGACAACTTAGTATCTTCCCGACTTCAGTATTTTTTTGTGAAAAGATAGTGTAAGTACGTGTGTATACGCATACAGTTTCTTTACCTAATAGCGTTTTTGTCGGTTCAGCCTCTGGATGCTTTTAGTTCGCTCTTGTTTTTTAGAAGATTTGAATGTCACTGTTTTTATCAAGTTTGTTCTTTAAAAAAAAAGTGCACATGTTTTACTTCTGAGTCAGCATCAAAAACAGAAAACTCTAGAAAAGCGTTTCTTCTCGCTTTATTATTTTTATTCATTACTAGTAATACATCACATACATTCAGAGGCTTTTTACCTTTTGATTAAACTTAGAGGAACCGAACTGATTTTAAAGTCTTTTAGTTGTTAAAAAAAGGGTTAGCGCGGACTTTTGGCTTGCGAAGCCCAATGGCAATGTAGTTAAGTTTGTAAACACTATTGAAAACTTGTCACAATCAATTGGGGTTCAATTTGATTTTTCCTAAACGATTAACTGAGCAGTTTGTTTTATTTTGTATTTTAAAAGTCTTTCATAAACAACCTTGATCATGGCTCCGTCAAAAATGAGATCTGTTTGTTTCTGAATTCAAAATTCGCTTTGTCCGCAGCTTTCGTGTTTTACAATGTCAAACTTGATGGCCAACTCGCCATGCAATTAGTTAAATTTTGTGTTCACTGACTAACTACATCTCTTGTTTATTTCAAACTCAATTAGTGTTACGACGTTTAGAATTTAAGCCTTGAAAACACGAAAATTATTGTCCTAGTTCCGTGTCGCAAAATCTCTTTAGCTAACGGGATTGTAGCAGTATTTTCTGTCTCGTTTAATTTTAAACCATTCAAAGCGTTGGTACCGGCAGTTGGTAATACAACTTAATGTCTTATTTGTTTTATAAAAGTTACCAAAGCTTTCGAAATCAAGATGTTAAAAAAATAAAACATGTCATAACAGCTGCGATGTGAATAGACTTTAAATGATTTATCACACGCTGAAAGAACCATTTCACAGTTTCTAGGCGATCGGCTTGCCTATAGTTACTAAGTCTAAATAAAAAATTAAAACGGGAAAAGAAAACTGTTGGAGACAATAACTCTATTAGGGCGTTTGACAGCCTTTTAAGATATTGATAAAATTTGCGTGTTTGATGTACAGCGACATTTTGTAGATATAGATCGATTGGAGTGGAGGTTTCAGGCAACTGAGGACTTTGGCAAAAGCGGGAGAGATCACACTACATCATGCCTTCCTTCAACGGAACGGGCGACCAGAACGAAATCGGTAACTGACAAACAATGCTTTTTGCTTTTAAACTGGTTTTTAATAACTGTTCTCTTGTTCTTTGGCATGTCCTTCAGTACAATTTCTGTTGATGCCGTTGATCGGCGAAAGCTTGTATCGATTACAAATCTCATTTTAACAGTAGTTATACAAACTGTGTAGAAATTCTCCTATATCTGTAGAAACCATCAATTAAGGTTTGTAAAATAAGCGAGAAACAACAGAAACTGCGTGTTATCCTTTGACTATGATAAAAACGTTTATCAATGTCGACGTCTTCGTCTAACTCTGAAAGGGATGTTTAGCCTGGCCTGGTTAGTGTTGGTGTACTGACTGCAGTGGGATTTTTTAGTTATTCTCAAACTAAGAATATCTTTGGTTTTGGATTTGAATTTTCAAGTTTGGAGGATTGCTTACTCAATTTTATTAGAGTATAAACAATTTCAATTTTTTATTAAGCAATTTTAATGCTTAAATTTGCTGGAAATTTGCGGTCTTCGTCCATGACGTCATTCACGTTAGTTTTTTATATTATTTATTTTCTTAATCAAATCGGTAAACGTTGCGGAACGTGAACCTAAACCATATATATTTTATTAAAGTTATTAACAAATTTATAAATTTGATCATAAAAAATAGACAAAAGGAACGAAGCGATGACTATATTAAAATTTTACAACCAGTTTTGTGTCGGTTCCGCTTTAAACTAATTTGGAACGGATAATTTTATAGCTTGATAAATAATTCTCAAATGATAAGAATACTGAAAAAGGTTGTGTATTTGTATAAAACCACTTTGTCTAGTCGCATTGCTTTCTTTTTCTGACCATTTCACATTTTAAATGAAATTAAACTAAATGATAAAAGTTTTAAAGATAGCGCCTCCAAACCTTTTTGCCTTTGAGGATTTTAAAATGGAAGGAAATGGCTTCATATCAATTCATATCAATTTTGAAGGTTTTTTTTGAAAAATCCATTATGGTAAGACGTTTTTCAGATATCAGGATTAGGTCACGACGGAAGTGAAGTTAAAAAGTTGCTATTTTAAAGTTTCGCGTTAAGGAAAAACCCAAGAAACAAGGTTAGTTTTGTAACAACTTCTAAATTATTTACTAAATTTCGTATTTATGCCCCAATAATTGATTATACAACTGGCTAAACAAAGAGTAAAAAGTCTTTTTTCAGTCTTCTATAGCCACCTCAAAATTCCATAAACTCGCCGCTGATTTGATTTGTTAAAGAGTCGGGACCTAGTGGTGTCCATCACTCTTTGTTTTATTAACTTTTTTTTATAAAAAGGTCAGGCTGAAAATCGGCTTAAATTTAAGAACACACCCGAGGCTGAGGAATGGCGGAGAACTTTATTTTGTTACATTACGGCACAAAACCATGGAATCGGCAAATAGTCGTTAGTGCAACATTGTTTGCAACTAGAGTAAAACACTCGGAAATTTTACAAGATCAACTTGCAAGACTCGTCACGTTTTCTCTTACTTGATCTACCGGTTTATTTATCTCCGAATATCGCTTCTTCTTAGAGACACATCTAAAAGCATGTGAGGCTAAAATCCCTAAATCAGTTTCGTCCAAAAATATAACGTTCTTATACAAAACAAAAAGAGTTTAGAAGTTTTAAAATGGTTCAAACATTTTGTTTCCTTTTTTTCTTCACACAGGAACTTCATTTTATACAGAAATGGCAGATGCTACAAACACAACCTGGAACAAAGTCTCGCGCACAGGGACAGACTTCGACCTTACAACCAAACTAATTGTCACCGTTTCCTACGCTGTTCTCTTCCCGACTGCGCTTCTGGGCAACATTTTTATCATTCGCGTTGTCTTCAGGAAAAAGTCGATGAGAACCGTGACAAATTTCCTTATCATTAATATGACGGTTGCGAACTTGTTAGTGACTTGCTTTACGATGCCTTATTCTGTTATGTATGTGTACATTACTAGCCAATGGTTTGGAGGTTGGCTAGGGACAATTTGCTGTAAAACTGTACACTTCGGATACGCCCTGTCTATTTCAGCATCTATCCTTGCGTTGCTAGCGCTGTCGATTGACCGATATTATGCGGTTTTACGACCGCTTCGGCCATTAAGTATCATTCGCAAACCGAAGATCGTAACCAGTTTGATATGGTTCATGTCTTTCGTCGTCATGTCTCCATATCTAGTTCAATTCAAAGTTAAAAAATCGTTGGGTGGAACTTTCCATTGCGTTGTCAGTTGGACCCCTTTTAACACAATGGAAGTGTTGAGAGTTTATTTCGTAAATATCTTTGTGGCGCTGTACTCTTTGCCTCTTTTGACGATGGCTGTTTTATATTTTTTGATTGCCAAAGCACTTTGGAAACGCAAAATTCCTGGTATCGTGACACGTTCAAATCGACGAGCTGCCGAAAATTCAAAACGAAAAGTTGTCAAAATGTTGATTATCGTAGTTGTAGTGTTCGCTGTTTGTTGGATTCCAGCACATGTTATGCATTTTGTGTCGTTTTTTAGTTCGCATGTCGCAATCCCTCTCATTGTAGAGCTGATGTCTTACTGGGTTTGTCACTTGAATAGCGGCCTAAATCCTTGGCTATACATTGTTTTGAATGAAAATTTTAGAAAAGGATTTCGTTCTCTTCTTGTTGGCACAACGCAACCATCTTTTAAGCACTCCAGATCAAGTTATTTACGCAGAGATCAAGACAACTACAGGTCACAACGAAAGCTGTTAAAAAAATCTAGATCAAAATCTAATACATCTTCCACTTTTTAGACAGCATCACACTGTTGATATAAAAACTTGCATCTCACATCTGTGCATGGAAAGAGTTCGAACATTGAAGACTGGCATTTTTAAAACAAACCTGAGCCATTAAACAAAATTGCTCTGTTCTTACACAAATTTGCCTTTTACTGCCTTTGAATTATTGTGCGAACCTGTTAACCTGTTTGACTATGCCATGCTTATGAGGCCTGGAAAGGACGAAACAGCTGTTCATGGCTGCTAACATTCAGGCTCACAATTGTTTTTTTTTTCCTGGTAGATCTTCACTACCAACTTGATTTTAATGCTCATTTTAGTGGCTTCAAGGTATCTTCTTGCATGTATTACAGTGCTTTCTGCAACCCAGCCCCGGCGGAACATGGCCCGGGGCTCCCCTGAGCTAATTTTTTTCTGCAGTTTGATAGAGTTCAATACTACTGTTTGCAAGCGTTTTCCCTAGTTTTTGAATGTTCCATATATATTTGAGCTTACTTTGAGCGCGCTTACAGAAACTTCTGACAGGGTTCGTACGGGCCCTTGATATCCTGGAAAACCCTGGAAAAGCCCTGGCATTTTGTTTATTAAGCCCTGGAAAATCTGTTAGAATTTTATTGAAGAGCAAAATTCTCTAAATGATGCATTTTTTTTTGTTTTCAGGTAACAATTAAGATTTTAAACTTAATTTTTGCACGTTAAATAAACATGAGCTGTAGAAATGAGTAAAAAGAATTTCATTTCATAGGCACTTTAAGCTTATGAATTTATGAAGAAAAATTGTTTGAACTGCGATTACAGTATAAAGCACACTGCGGAGTTCAGTCATTGTTTCAATTTGTTGTTGTAACTAAGAATTATCTACCCATTGAAAAAAAATTGTGTGATGATTTGCAAGGTAATCATCCGGGCCTAATTCTTGTGTTTATTTCCATTACGCACACAAACACTAAAAGCGGGGAGAGAAAAAATATAACTTCCTTTAAGTGTCAGACGGTCAATTCTGATCATTCCTAAAAGAGTCCGCGTGTCGCTAAGCTTCATTGTTTCACAGGTCCTTCAATACAAAACTAGATATAAAAATATTGTATTAGAGACAAGTACGCATTGCTTCCCTAGTTTTGAAGTTTTTAATTACCGAACTTTCTGTATATCTGATAAATATCCATTTGACAAAAATTTAAACATTCCCTAATAAGCTAAATTGCTATCGGAAGCCCAAGTCGAAAACATTTTCATTCGCGAGTCATTGAATTATTGGACCCGAACGCCATATCTAAGCTTAAAAGCTGTTTCAAAATCTGGCTTCCGACGTAAAGTTTTTTTTATTCCTAATTAACAAGTCCTACAAATTTGATTTAAATCTGATAAATCTTTAGTATCATACCACTTTCTTTTTGCGATTCACATGAAGCGAGCTGCAAAATATGCTCAAACCTGCCATAGTCACGTACTCGCACTCTGTCAGGGCTCGCGAATTTGAAATATAGACAACCGCTGACAAAAAAAACAGCATTTTCTCCAACATGGCGGCCAACGTGGCAGACGTAGCAACCAACTTTCAGTGGCAATTGTTGGCACTTTCGCATTGCCCAAATCAGGTTTTATTTTATTAAAACTTATCAGGGGAAAATAAAATTACAATTTCCTTAAGCTTCAAAAACAAGATTTAAGATGGGATACCACCTTACCAACAACTGCTGATTCGTACCTTTGAAGTATCAAAACCACAGATGAAAGCAATATAAAGATTTTAGAAGCAACAAGAACGTCTCGGGGCTCCTAAAATGATATGCAAGGTCAACACACTTGATGGTCTTAGATACGAGTGTCTGCTACAGTGGCTCATACACATACACTTAGGATTTCAAGAAAACCCAACACTCAGTGCTCACAGAGATCAATACCCGACTCTTTGTCATAAGTGTGTATGTGTATAGTTAAGTAACACTATAAAAGTTTGAACGTTAACTACAATTGTTTTTAACTTATCCAAAATAATGCTAAGGTTTAACTATTCGAAGGTTTTTTAGCAAAGTCAGCACAGCCAGCACAATAAACAAAACATGTTGTTAATTGCTAAGGCGACAATTTATTATCATGAAAGGAAACTTGACTAAAATGCAACGGTTTTGTTCGGCATGCATAGCAGTGGGGAAAAATGCTATTTGTAAAATCCTTGAAGGGCAGCTTACCTGAGTGCAACAGTTTTGTTCGGTATAGCACTGAGGAAAACAACTATCAACACAATCATTATAAATGAGAGAAAAGCAATGATGTTGAGGCAGACATCAGAATCATTACAGAATCCCTTTATGGCTGACTGTGATTTGTTCGATTCTGACGGTCCAGGATCGATACATGTACAATTATGAAATTTCTCCTGAAAGTTAAAAAAATGTTAGTATAAAGTTTCTCCATTCAAAAGTCAATTGGTGGAAAAATTAGATTAGGGGGATAAGGGAGGAAACGTTTTTTAAATTTTGGGGGGTGGAAGAAATAGTATAATTAGGGGTAGGGGAAAATAGTACTTAGGGGGAGGGGAAAATAGTACTTAGGGGGAGGGGGAAATAGTACTTAGGGGGAGGGGGAAATAATACTTAGGAGAGGGGGAATAGTACTTAGAGGGAGAGGTGATTTCTACTAATATTTTCGTGCTAATCAAGCGAAGCTAAGTTTCTAGAAATAACATAAGACCTAGTCGATATTCATTTTGGAACGAAAACAAAATTCAGGAACGCGTTTAAGAAAAACATTTAATATAACTCGTATCAGACGGAAGTGACAATAACAAGCTTGGTAGCCTGGCCAATTTTTCAAAAGTTTAGTTCACATGCTTTTTTCGTCCTGGTCAATCGGAAGTCCGTTACAGCCATTTTAGTACCAATATTATTAACTCGTAGAGTGAATTGGGATCGGATTTCATTGACAATTGTCATTAAAGATAAAAATTTCGATCCGATGCGAGAAATGTGTCATTCTGGTTTGAAAAATGTTGAGGTATATATCGTCTGGAGTCCATAAGTAGGAGCGAGCAACTCCCATGTTCTAGTTCACGGCGTTCTCACTAACCGACTTATTTTTAGTTCATAGTTCCCGAGAATTCATACCAATCACATGCGTCCATACTTAATTATTGACGTCACCGGAAGTTTGTATTACCATCAAAGCGAAGCCAAAATGGCGGAGAGCAGTGAGGATGAATTGTCTGATTCCTCCGGTAATTTAAGTGTCGGTTCAGACGAAGATTTTAAAGTGTCTAGAAGTTCAGGAAACATTGTAAGAGAGAATGAGTTGGAAATCGAACATGGTAGGGCGGTTTCTCGTCCTTTGTCTTTCCTAAGACCGGAGCTTCATTTGAATTTTCCCGCGAATAGCGATCTAAAATTAAACCAGTCCGTGAAAACGCCGTGACATGGCCTAGTATGGGAGTTGTTCGCTCCTACTTTTTGGCTCCTGATATGGTGTAAACAAATGCAGCAATTTGTATGAGACCAGGAGGAGGTCGTACCGGTATGAATGATCCTACTGTGTCATTTCAGCAAGTCTTTGGTAGCATTTGTGTTAATATATTTTTTGAACCATCTCTATTTTATCAAAAATGGTTGGAAAAATTAAAAGACAGATAAGCTACAGTGTGTGCTCTTTTAAGTATTGCATAATGCACTACCTGGTTTTATTAAGGTCACGCCATATACTCACTCCAGAAATATCTTTCATAGAACAGCCCGCGTGACAAGGAGTGAAGTATGTAACTCTGTCTGCACCACAAACTGGGTTAAACTCGGCCTTCGGGCATGCGCAGTTAAAGTTACAGGGAACAGTGAGACCAAGATTAACTTGAGTGCTAAAAAGAAAGAAATCTCCAGTTCTTTTTAAGTAAAGAAAAACGTTTCCCTTCTATAAGGAAATTTAACAAAGGAACTATTGCTTTCTTAGCATACTGGTCATTTTGTACGATTCAAGATAAGATAAGGAAATGTTTTAAAGTTTCTTATCATTTATGTCATTATTGGTCTTCTCCTATTCTTCCGTCCTTTGTTAATTTATCTTCTTCTCGAACTGAAAAGCATTTAATAACCATAATATTGTCGAAAGTAAAAAAATCAAAAGGGCCAAAAGGAAACTAAATATAATAAAGGAGGATGGTCAAAACTCGTCAAACCTGTATCACCTGTTATAGTATGGTAAAGTCACACCAGCGAGGTCTACCTGACCGCAACCAGGGACAAACCAAGCTGCCCCTCCCACAAGAGTAAGACCTGAAAAAATCACACAGAGCTTTGCAGCCTTCGCGCATGATTCTTTTACTTTGAACCGCTTGACGATGTAACCACCGACCAGAATTCCAACTGCAGAGGGAATAATGGAAGATCAAAACATGTAAAATTTAGGTTGTACCAAAAGTCGTTTTTAAGTCTACGTTTTACTGATGTCAAAATGTTTTTGTATTCGGAAAACCAAAAAAAAAATTGAAATTAGTAAGGAAGTACTCCTAAAGTAGAATGTTCAGAAAAAATTCTGCGTCATTGACAGGTATTGTGCCCGCAACTCTCTTATTAGCGGTCAGATGCTCTACACAATGAAATACATGAGACTCATACGCATTGGTTACTGAGGTACTGGTTAAGTCCATGTTCTACTCTCTACTTCCGCTAGACATACGTCTCGCACCTGCTCGCTCGATAGATCTTAGATAGTCATAAATTGCTATATGATTCTATTCCTATGATTTATTTACAATTTTATACCTCAAATAGTTATTGAGTTTGAGAGAAGCGAGAACGTGTACTAATTATGTCGATTTCGAGCCTATATGTATAGAAAAGCTCGATACCATTGTGTTTCAGGGTCCTTTGGAAGGAAGCCTCGCTTTCATGTTATTGTCGGGCTAAAGGGCGATATCGTAAGAAAAACCGTAGTAATTTCTAAAACTCCAACCAGCTAAAACGCAAACTCGGCCTTTTTTTATTCGGCTACTTTATTCAGTAAATTTTTAACAAAATAGAAATGCCTCGAACACAGTTTGCAACTTGGTTAAACAGTTAGAGGGAGCAGAACAAGAACGTAACCAGTGATTCAACTCCCCATACCAGTCTCTGCAGATCAGTGGGAAAAGCATCAGAAGCTTGCGGGTTCAATTCCCGTCAGTGACACAGATATTTCTCTGAGCATTCAACTTGAGGAACACTTTCTTTCTAACTTTATAACCAAGTTGCAAACTTTTATATAATAAAAAAGATTAAAGTTAATTTGCTACTCCACCGTTGAATTTTAAAATTGTTTTAATTTTCATTAAGGAAGACAAAAGAATCGAGGAAGGTTTGAGGTTTTCGAAAATGTATGGCTGAATAGCGGTTTTGACATACACTCTCAAATTTTGAGAGTTTTAGAACTTTGATATTTTGACCGAGAGTGTATGTATAGATACGATGGCCGAAAAGGACTACTTCAGACTTCAGGTTTCGGACCTCGGACTTCAGGTTTCGGACTTCGGACTTCAGGCTTCGGACTTCTGCATGACTTCAGATTTCAGACTCAGACTTCAGTTCAGGGCCTTAGACTTCATATTTTGTGTTTCCCTCCCGACAAGTCATTAAGTATATATTATTATTGATAGTATTTACAAGGTTCCAGTTCAGCGCACATGGTGGTCAGTTATACAAAAGAATCTCATTAGAATCTAGTTTGAATCTCATTATTTGACCTCCAACTGCCATTGTGTTACATCCTCGTGGGACTTAGTGAAACCCAAGAATTAGTTAATTAGTATATAATAACTCAGTGAGGCACTGAATAACCCGGGCAAACTATCAATTAACGAATCGCTGGACATGTTAAGCTTTTATGGGTTAACGCAAAAGACCTGCAGCTTTTACACTAATTGCAGTGAATAACTTTGACCATGCCACAAATAAGGGTAGAAAGTGTTAGGAACAAGTACCTACCAGCCATTGCGGGGATTAAGGCAGCTCCAAGAATGATGCCGGATGTCGAGGAACTTATAGCAAATTTTATTTGCAATATTTTTGCCAAAAATGTTGCCATGCCACCTCCAAATAAGGACCCGGATGTTATTCCAAGAGTATTGAACATGAAAGTCTTGTTGGTCAGCAGTAACTTTGTAGCAGGAATTATGTCCTTCAAGCTTCCTTTAAGTTTTTCGTCCCTCCTGGGAAGACTCCCCTCCTCTATGGCTTGTTCGCGTATTTCTTTTGCTCCTGGAAGTGCTTGTGGAAACCCAAGGATCACAAAAGAGCAAACTAGTAACGTAAAGCCACCAATGACGTAACCTATCCACCAGGCTCCTATCCACCGAGGATCATCGGGTGTTAGGTTCATGCCAGGGTGCTGGAATGAAAAAATTCCTTAATTTGTTTTAACTTTGTTTTAAAACAAAATCTACCTACAAACTATCTTGGAAACAATTTCAAAACCAGTAGAGGAAAATATCATCTACGTGAAAACAAACGCAAAACATTGCGATAAATGATAAATTTTGTTCCTGATAACGTGTTAGTTTTGTCTCATTTTATTTGTCAAAAATTTTTTGAGCAGTCCAGAAATCAATGTACAGAGGTTATTACACGGTGGGACGGTGACTCAAAGATATAAATTTTATTTTCGAGTGGTAAAAACAATATTTTACGAGCGAGCATAGCCAACATGTAATGTTCTTTTGATTAAATAGATAAACTTACGAAAAGTATAGTAAAAATAAAAACAAAAGTTCAATTTTAAATTCATTTCAATGCAAAGATAGTGGAGGGAGATAGTGATAGGGAGTCTGGTTAGATCACTGCCTGTATTGCTTAACAAACTTGACCTTAAACAGTTTGCTCTATTTGGTAGATCGAACTCTCAAGCGTTAGTGTATTTACTGATTTTTACTCCACCTTGCATTAGAAGCGCTAGATAAAGGCAACTGCGCGTTATGTTTCTTTTTTGCAGATTTCAAAAAAGGTTTCGATCTTATAGATCACCTAAAATTGCTTTTGGGTCACACCCCTCCTTGGTGAGGTGGATAGCCGCTTTTCTTCAAGGTAGATCACAGCGCGTCCAACTTTTAAACGCGTCATCAGCTAGTAGGTCCCTGAATGGTGGAATCTTACAGGGGACCAAGTTGAGCCCTATTTTGTTTGCTGTCATGGTAGACAATCTGGTGCGCTCCTGGGGCCCTAGAATTAAGTACGTAGATGATCTAATAATAATGGAGGTAATTCCTCGCAACTCTCCGGCTGTATTGAAACATCTTGTAATAGCTTTGCTTATTGTAACAACATGCAGTTGAACCCTAGCAAGTGCAAACTGATGCGGGTTGATTTCTTACATTATAATAGCTGCTATAGTCAACCAATAGCGGTAGGAGAGTCTGCTATTGAATCGGTGCAATAGTTCAAGCTCCTCGGGATGTATATTTCCGCGGACCTCAGTTGGTCGACTCACTGCGACTATATAATGAAGAAATCAAACCGCCGCCTTTACGATCTAAGAAAACTGAAATCTTGTGGGGTGCAAGGGGGGAGTTGGTGGCTGTGTACTGTTCCCTACTAAGATCTGTTCTAGAATACGCATCAGTAGTTTTTGCAAATTTACCGCAATATCTTTGTAAGGCTGTAGAGAGGGTGCAAAAGAGGGCCCTTAAAATCATCTATGGTTCTGACTTGAGCTACGAGGACGCCCTCGCGCGGGCCGGGCTACTGTCCCTAGAGGCCAGACGCCATCTGGCGTGCAAGAAATTTGTGTCCGTAATTATGCACGCAAGCCCGCTTTACCCACTAATATCTAGCAGGGTCGTCTCGTCACAAACTCCGTACTCGCTCAGGTCAGGACCTCCATGCCATGTGTTCTTGGCCGAACTGAACGTTTTTCAGAATTCGTAACAGTTAAATATGCGTCGTATATCAATCGTGTGTGATATGCATGTCGATCTCTATAAATTATATTTGTCTTTATATCTATTTTTATTTTAACTATATTTATATTTATATGTTTGTAAGTGTAAATTATGTATGACCCTACCAGCAATTCAGAGAAATCTGAGAATGGTGGAAATAAACAAATATCAAATATCAAATCAAATGATGAAATATTAAGTTAGAAATCAACTTCTACAGACTTAGATCACACTCTAATTTAAATTTTGTTTTAATTCTCCTCGTAGTTGCCAAATTAACAACCAGATTTTTATCCGCCCTGTTCAAAAACAACTTTTACAATGCATCGGCGTAAAAACTTCCCTTGATATTAATTTAGAACTTGCTTCCTTGATTTAAAGTTTCAAGAGGAATGTATTTCTAACTTGGATTTTGCTACAACTTTGACAAGGATCACAAACAGGCCAGAAACCGGCCAGAGAAAAAAAGTACTCTTATGTGAACGGCGTGGGAAAACAAACCATTGCAAGCTCACTAATTAAAACATGATACGACAAAGTGTAGCGCAACAGTACATCAGGACTTTTTCCCATTAAACTATAAATGTATTTACTTCACACAAGATTTTAGGTGATTCAGAATTTTTGTTTTCACTCAATTACAAAGTTAAATTAGCGAAAAAAGTTTCGTTCTAAGAATGTGATTGTAGAATATTTGTTCTTCGATTGATAAACTTAACAAACTGATACAAACTATCTATTTTGTTGAAATTTATACATAAAACTACTAATCGATGTTTAATATTTCTTTTCTGGTTAATTTTCTTTTATTTCATAGAAAAATATAGGAAATTTAGGCTACAATACCCAACTGATGACTGTAGCCTCATTTCCATGCTGGATTATTTGAGTTGTCGATAGGTCAAAAGAAATTGTATTTTAAGTCTTTTCCCGACCTCCGATTTTCTGGGACTTTTAGTATGTTATAAAGGAATAAATTCTGAGTAGGAATCCGTTGAAAAACCTTTTGTTGCAATTTGTTGAGGGTTGACCCATTTTTCGACGTCATTTGACTGGATTAATTAGCAGTAGACAATATTGGTTTAACTATACAAATGCCTCTCTTGGCCAATCAGAATCTATACACGTCGACAGTCATGTACCTCTCTTGTCTGAGCCAGTCTCGCTGCATAACGCCGGGAGGTCTCGACTAGAAGTTAGTTTAGAACAAGGTCTCAAAATCAAGCCATTCTTATTTTAGAACAGGCTCAGGTTTGTGTAGGTCCAGCGGCACACTCCCACCCAAAATTCTAGTGAGTACCTCCCCCACCCCATCTCCCCACGCCGGAGAAAGAGTTAATGTTATGATTCCGCTGCAAAGCCCAATCGTCTATTCTACTCGAACTAACCATCGTTTTTAGAACTTTAAAAGATTTTTTTTTTCTTTTTTTTTTATTTGAGTACATAGAACCAATTTAAAGGTTTGACTTTGTCTCTTTTGATAGCGCGTAAATTATACTGGAAAAGATCGAGCTATGCGTGCATGTATGAAATGAATAAAATGAATTTAAGCAAAGCAATTTCAAAACTCTGTAAACTGGACTTTACAAAGTACCAAATCTCTACAGTTTGAAAACTTAACCCAGCAGTCTTTATTTACTTTGGTTGGGTATCATACAATTCTTATCTGCCTAGTTCTTACTCATGATGTTATCAGCTTGTATTGATAAAATAAACTATCTGCGGCAATCACGGTCTATAAAGATATTACATGTTATGTTGTCGCGTACTTAACCATAACCAGGAAGTGATACGATCTGATTTTGTAATATCCCTTCAGCTTGCTTTTTTGTGATGCCGGCCAACATTTTAGTCAAACATGTCATTTGTCAAATTTCGAGACAATTGGCTCATCTCGCATGCAGTCATGATATTTGGAAATTTCCAATCTTCCATCATAAATGAATATTTCCAAAGTTTCCGGTGAAACTTAGCTGGGAAAGCGGGGAAAAAACTGTTTTTAAATTTAATTTTAATTTAATGTTTTTAATTTGTAGTGAGTTTTGGGCATAATTGAAATGTTTTTGAAGTTAATACTTAATGCATATGTTACCTAATCAGGCTCATATGCATCTGCTATTTTATAATAATTTAGTTTTACCCATCTTTGATAATGCTGATGTAGTCTGGGGAGACATTAGGGCAAGGCCAATGTGGTGTTAATGAATGAACGACAAGTACTGCAGAACAAGGCTGCTAAAATAATACTAGTTGTAACCAAATATTAGGCAATTGCGTTCGAGGCATTTCAATTTTGTTAAGAATCGACTGAATAAAGTAGCCGAATGAAAACGAGCTGAGTTTGCGTTCTAGCTTGTTGGAGTTTTCGAAATTATTACAGCTTTTCTTACGATATCGTCCTTTAGCCGGACAATGACATGAAAGCGAGGCATCCTTCCCAAATCCCTGAAATGCGAAGGCATCGAGCTAGGGTCTCTCTCGGGATGTCGCCCTTTAGCCCGACAGTACCCAGGCCTCTGCGCCTTTAAACTGGCTTGCGATAACATGAAAGAGAGGCTTCCTTCCAAAAGACCCTGGAATACGATGGCATCGAGCTTTTTCTATATGTTTCTATATAAATATAGGGTCGAAATCAACATGATTAATATAATATGCGTTCTCGCTTCGCTCGAACGCAATTAGGTAGATCTTTGCACACCTCTGCAAGTGACCATTATCAGCCCTAAAGTGGCTCCACTTAAAACAACGCAGAACGTACCATTGCATCATTTACATCTACAAATGTATTAATGGTGTCATGGATCACTCTGATAGATGTCTGTTTGCTAGACTGCGTCTCGGGTTTTCACTGATCTGCTCTCGAATTCACACAAATGTTCGCATCGGTTTTCACCAGGTTGTGAAGGAGAGGAGAACATGTTTCATTTAATCTCTGATTACTTCTAATATCTAAATATTTATATATACTAATTTGCGTGAGCTTATCTTAATGCTCAAGAGCTAAACACTGGCTTATGTCTGGGAATAAAATATAATTGTTTTTTTTTTATCTTTCAAAAAGATTTCGAATTGTTACAAATTATATAAAATGAGAAGACTGTAAATTCGCCGATATATGTTTGCCAACTCCTAATTTACGAAAGCTAGGTTTCCATATTTGTTTCTGATGCACGGTCATTCGGTACAGTATCCCCAGTCTCTCCAAAGTATAGTTTCCCGCATCTACAGCATCGAACGCTTCGCTTCGTGAATTATTCAAATTTCTGGTTCTGTGTGTCGCCCGCGCGTGGGTGTATTTGTAAGCAAACCAAGAACTGAAAGTCACTAGCCCTTTTAATACGCAATCTAAGTTCACTGTATTGCAAGGTGCGATACACGATTTAACGAACTTGAAGCAAAAGTTGGAAAAAAAAAGAATCGTTGACTTAAATATAAGTATACAATTAAAATGGCGTTATTCAAATAGAACAAAATGGAAATCACAAAATAGCTGTACTTGAAAAAAGATTATAAAAGTAGAAGTTTCATAAATTCACGCGGACAGGTTAATTTTCACAAGTAGCTTAGCATTCAATGAAATTTGTCAAAAGCTGAACAGGTAAAACCATTAAAAAAATTAACAAATTACTTTGTTTTAAAATTTATCAGCAGTCCTTTGAAAAGTAAGTTTAATGTTTTAATGAAGGATTAGAAGAACTCAACCAGTATTTATAGTATTTTCACACGTCGACGTCTCCGCTTAAGTAAACATCGTAATTTTGTCAGAAAAAAAAGTCAGAAATCTGCATATTTTTGCTTCCACGTGTGTTCAACCATAAAACAAACCAATTACAATGATTGCAAATTTGGTTTTCAATAAATCTGGCAAAGGGTTGAATGCCGTTTTAAGACATCAAGGAAAAAAACCGCACAAAAGCGTCGCAAAGGGCTGCACAAGAAACCCAACCTTCAAACTTGTTTTAAAGGCGGGAAAATTTTAGGACGCGCGTCAAAAAGCCCGCCAAATCACTCGAGGATATACTCTGATAAATGGAAACTTTCGTTGGAGTAAAGGCTCAAAAAAAAATCATTTTCATTCATATATTCATGGGTTTTAATTTATTGAAGACTTGGCCTATCTTCAAGCCATGGGTTAGAACCACAAAATAAAGATAGATAACTCCAAATCAATTGATCAAGTTTGACAAAGCGCACGCGGATTATTTACAGTGAACGAAGTCGAAGGTTGCTTATTAATGACATGTACTATATACATTACTGAAGCCGCAAGTTCATTATACGTCGCACAGAGCATACTTGTAGTGTTTCCTCTTTTATGATGAAGTAGAAGTTATTATTACGCGCTTTTGATCTTTTGGTTGTCTCAGGCTGTGAATGATGACCTCATTAGGGAGAATTGTTGAATTGGCCAACATTGGGATTGTTTTGATCTTATGTCGTGACCAGAAAGAGCAAGGAAATCTTCATCTTTATCGGGGTGATCACCGTGTTTAATCAGTCTCCACATATATATAATTTATATATGTATGTATATTTATGAATATGTTTTTAAATAATTATAACAATTATGTATGGAATAATTATCATAATCATATAACAGCCTAAGCTCCAAAGCGTGAGGTAAGAAAACTTGCGGCGCGGATAGCAGAATTCTTTAATCGGAAAACTTTTTTCTTTCATTTTCGTCACTGGTGGTAGCTTTTGTTAGTAATTTCATTGCAAGACAAGCATGATTTCTATTACGGTTTAAGCTAGAACCGCTCACTTGAGACAGAGCATCAAGAGTGCAAACGATATTGCTGTATGGTTATTCATTCGTTGAGCATCGTCAAGTGATTCATTCTTCTGGTTTTAAAATTGTTTTGCAGCCATCCTGGTGCCGCAGTTGATGACATTGCGTGTCAGAAGCTAAAAAAAAGGTTTTTTGGACGAAATCGAATTTGAAGCTGAGAAATCCATTTGAAATGTGAACAATAGCGTATTAGTGTTTGAGATATGTTCACTATAGTGTTTCATGTTGACAAACTTTAACAGGAACTGTTGGTCTTTTACTATCCAGGTTCAAGCTATTCTATCTTCTCTTCGATTCCAGTTAGGGGATTTTCGAAGCCATAAGGCGTTCACTTTTTAATCAGTTTAGCGTTCATTTCCATTAGTTCGACGATATAAATCAATGAAATTCACGGTTCAAAAGCACTCAAACCACGGTTTACGGCCTCATTAAACATTTTTATGCAAACTAGATTAACTTAGCTTAAATTTCCTATCAACACGTTCAAGCACGCAATACGCCAGGCGACTAGAGGTTGTCACCCAGTAGAGAGGTGGAAATGCGGTATACCTTGCTGCCGGAAATGTCTAGAAAATAGCACACTCCAAGAAAAAAGATATTTGCTACCAACGATTCTGCTAACAGCAAGCATTTTCATGGTGTAGTGGTAGATAGCACGACAATATCAACTCATCTTGTTTGGCTTCGACTGATATGTTTGAAAAGAGAAGTGACTGAGCTAAGCTATATACCATGCGGTTTGGAAGAATCAAGGTATAAATTCTTGGGAACTGACTGGCAACCAAAAAGCTTCAAATGAAATATTTTAGAATACTGCAAGTTTAATGTTGGAATGCGATTAAAGCTTGTTAATCACTTGACATTTGCCAAGGCTGCTAATTATAAATATAATGATGACTGATTAATCAATACGAAAAACACAAACTTTTATTAAGTCTTTTGGATCAGTAATTATAGGTTCTTAAAACTTTGTTTTTGATCTCCCACAAGATTAATTTTTTGTATTTCTAAATTATATTGTCACGTTTTTATAATGTTTAATTCATTTTTTTGTATTTGACCTCATTGCAGTGAGAAGTACAAGACAGTTTATGGATATAAATGACATTTTGAGGGTCTTTCATGTTCATAGAGCAATACAAGTTTTATGTACTATAGATTACATTTCACCAAGTTGCTTTATACAGAATTGGTAATGTCCTCTGTATGTTGATAGAATATATAAACAATAAACAAGAATGAAATACACAAAGAGCCTTGTCGGGGAAATATAGCTTTGAGTCTCTATGGAAAACAGCCGGACTGTTTTGTAGAACTATTTATTGCCAAGTCTTCATTCAAATGATGTGGGACAAAGTAAATTTTTTAAGACAACAATAGGCCTTAAAAATTTAATTTTTTTTATAAAATCATTCAGTTTCTTTTTAAGATGGTATAAAGTTGTTTTTATGTTTTACCAAAACACGTTGGTTTTCAAAATTCTTGATTGAAGTCAATATCTTATCAAGTTCAACTTGAACATTGCAATTCGTTAACCTTCTGTTTTAAAAAAGGTGACACGAAGCGACAGTTTTACCTGCACAAGCACTTGTAATGAAAGCTTATTGAATAATAAAAACTTTAAGTTGAAATATTTAAAGTAAGTCGTTTTGCGTGTTTGTTTTAACAGTGAACCAAGGGACATTAGCATTCAGCGTTTCTGTGCCTTAAACCGGAAGGAAAATCACTTTCATTTCGAAAATGGACGAACCATAAAGAAAGGAAGCCACTTGTGAATCTGAGGTCAAGGGAAATTTTGAACAGCACAACTCGGATGTGCAAGAATTCAAGTGAAAACTCTTGTTTCTATACTAAAAGCTTCCCGGAAAAAGGAAATGCAGCCAAAACAAATGAATCAGCTTGTGTAGAAGTTTGTCTCAATCGCTGACTTTATATATAAATCATAAATCCAGTGGCAGTGCATGATACTCGATATCGTCATGGCAACTTCATTCCGAATCTCACAGGTCAATGCAGAAATGCACTCCATAAATATTTTGTGGTACTGTCATTTAAAAGACTGACAAATGGCACTCATTCGATATAATTAGTATCAGACAACTGTCATTCATCAGTCTAGTGCCGAATAGCAGAAACTTAACTAAGTAATTTTTTTTGAGATTGGCTCATTTGCAGCATCAAAGGCCTTCAAACTTTCTTTTATGAAATTCCCCAGTATATCGTTCTTAGTGCAACTGGCACATTACGATAAATTCTAAAAAAAATGGCCAAAACAGGCAAACAGGATGTTTAGTAGGACACATAACGCTATACGAGGTTAACTGAATAAACAAAATATTGAACCAAAAATTTGTGGCATTACAAACAAGGATAAAGAATGAACGAAAAATGAAAATGTTTGCTCTTCTTGTTATTCTTAAAATTATAGGCGGTACAGATTTCTGTTATGTTTCAAAGATTTATAATCAAAGTGTTCCAGTGCTGTTAACTTACATAATAACTGCAACTAAAACTAAAACCAATCTAAAAATTCTTCAAAATACTTGTTTCTGTTGCAGACTTTTTGGTTAGTGTTATATATTCCATATTGCGACAATTGTTGTAAGGTTAACTTATACCATTTTTAGTTTGAAGAAAGCATTCATCATAGAATTACGGCTACAATTTTTGTTTTATCTTGGTTATCAGAGGTGAAGGTTAACCAACAAAACCAGCGTAATAAGTCAACGATTCAAACATTGCTACAGGCAAAAATCTCTTTAAGTCCTTTTCTTCCTTTGTATAGTCACAGTGAGGTTATCATAATGCCAACATGAATTTGATTTTTGCTCCTTAAATCTTGCTATCATTGTTCTTGAACATGAAAGTGACTACAAAGTCTTGGCTCTGTCAAGGTATATAAGGAGACAATTAGATTTGAGAACATTGAATACGAATTAAAATTAATACATTGCTGTATTATAATCAGTACAAGAGAACACATCAAAGGGGCCAGTCGAATTGCACGAATTAGCCATCTGCACAATACAGCCTTTCAACAAGGCACGAGGTACAGTGAGAAAACTTTCCAAAATTTCCCTGATCATTGTAACTTAGCGAAATCTATCTTTCAAAACTTGTATTTATTCCCTGTTATCGTGTCAAGTTTGTTGCCTAATAAATAGCTTTAGGCGAGACATTAGTAGATTATATTAGCCAGTAGGTTAATGAACCGACCATCAGCATAACAAAAGAATGGTTAAACGAGGGCCCTATTTATAGGGTTTGGCACTCCTTCGGTCACACACCTGAAATCACTAAGCAAGATTGATCAAGATCCCGTGTTCGTTCAATAGTTGCCGTATAAAAGGTAAATATTGACTCGAAACTTTCTTTGAGTCCAGATAATGAATTTTTCCCCTTATGTACCTTATGAGGTGTTAAATATTCTCTTTTAATTCCTTTACTTTGTTTGTTGAGATTAACTGTGTTAGTGCTGAAATATTTACGAACGTACTTTTTTATTATTTTATTTTCGAAGCGAGTATTCAAAGAGATCCCGCAATCTCCATTTTTCCTCATTTTGTTCGCTTCAAGGTATTACGCATTTGTTTTCACTACATTTTAACTGTTAAAGTAGCGTTTCTAGAAATAACTAGCCATATAAGTCATTTGGTTCTTGGATGAGTAGTATAATGCATGATGAGGCATGACCAGACACCGGAGTAGATACACAACTCACCCGACTGTTCAGTGCAAACCATATCGTAGCGGATATCCATCCGGTGACTCGTGGAAGCAAAACCTTTTCCAATGAATGCGAAACTCGCACTAGAGCGAGACAGATTTAAATCAACCCGTCTGATAGAAATTCGTTGTTCGTTTTTGATTCAAATGTTGTTCAAAGTACTCTTCCGGCCAGAAGAAACGATACTACGCATTGGGTTTGAAACACAAAAAATGTTAAAGAAATACAAAAAGAAATATTTCATTTTCAATTAATATATCTTTTTATTGTAAAAACCGATTGAAACTGAAGGAATTAATTTGTAGTTATCAAAGTATTTTTGTCGCTTTATTTTTCTATTTCATCTTAGTTGCGACTGTTCGCATCACGGAACTATTTCGTCTCCTTCACTCACGTTTGCTTAAAATGGCAGTTTTAACGGAGCTGCATTTGTTTCTATATTCTAGGTTGCAGACATAGTTTAACAGTTTAATGCATCCGTAGGTTTATTCGTTAGATTTCACGGTCTATATAGCGCTAGAACTTCAGTCATGGTACTTATTTGCTCGCTGCACGCTTCTGCTACTTGGTTTGCTAGTGAAACCGAAGCTACACACGACTGCTTGTGTTTATCCGCAAATAAACGAAGATCCGGTGCTTAATCTTTAACCAATGTAGCATGAGAAAGTCGCAAATTTACACACGAGAATTGCTAAAAATAATTCACGTTATTTGACCACACACCAGCCACCTTGAACGTGCAAAAATTAGTTGTAACATCAACTGAGTTTTGAAGTCTAAGCCAAAGAGGAATTGTTTTTAATACACAGTTAGTTTTCAGCAGTTTTTGATTTATACTATAGTATTTTATACTGACTTTACGTTATCACTTGCTAACAAGATAATTCGAGAAGTAAATTCCTAACAAGCTAGATAAATAAAAAAAAACAAAGGATAAGCGATGAACATATTAAAAGAAAGAAAAAGTTTTGTAGAACTTATTACTTTGTCCAAATAACAACTCTCTGCCATTTTGTTTTCCGCATGCACACAAAATTAGAGAATTTAGTTTCGAAATTTTCTGGAAAAAACAAAATTTTCAGGTTTTTTTTTGTTCTTCAGCATTAGCAAAGATGCAAACTAGTGCCTTCATTATCTCATTTGTAACCTTTCTAAGTTTAAAAAAAGATTTAGAAACTTTTCCGCAAACTACGAATTGTATTCTGCACGAATTGTATTCTGCACGCAAGTAGAATTAAATGCTACGCATACCTATAGTTTAGGAATTTTAACCCAATGCCAAGGACTGAATTTACAAATTCCCTACTGAAGCCTATCTAAAAGCAAAAACGATATCGAACTATAATTTCTCGAAAATTGTAGAGCTTTATTTCACGCATTGGAATTTAGAAGGTTGCTTATGTAATGACAGTTTATGAAATCGTTTATATTTTGCGCACATGATTGCTAGCAAAGACAGCTCTAAGAATCTATTAGCCTTGCTGTGCCGTTTCCGCCAATCGTGGGCGTTAAAAAGTTTTCCTTGCGATATTGGTTTGTTTTTTTTGCCGGCCATTTCAACTTACGTGCTACAGAATCTTACTGACAAATCAACACTCCTAAATTAAAACAAAAATTTTTAAAATATGTGGGAAAAGTTTATACAAAGCAAAAGAAATCGTGCGTTAACGTTCAGAATGTACATGATTGAAATAGAAATAACTCAATAGATATTTGTCTTTGTTAAAAAGTAACCCCTTGAAAACATTTTTCTGTGGTTTTACTACTCGAAATTATAAACACTTACTAAACTTTGTGTTTGTTCTCATGTTGGCGAAGACAAAATAGTTATCTAAAGAACTGATTTAATATATAAATGTTTGTCAGATGTTCAACTGAGCGTGTTTTGTGCGCTTGGTCGAGCAATTAAATTTAGTTTTACACTTATTAAGTATAAACACTAAACTTTACTTAATACCAGTCGGCGGAAATTTTTACTTGACTGATGATAATAACAACTCGACAGAGCGCTACCGAATGAATAGAAAAAAAGATTTTTGAGTTTTTGTTGTTGAAAGAGTTTCCACTTTTAGTTCACTTTATATTATATTTAACATTTCTAAAACAGACTGATCTCAAGGCTCACTATGATTATGAGAAAAATAATTTTTCTCTTTCTTTGAAAACCTTTTTTATGTTTGTGACTTCAAAGTCGAACTGACAATTTGCTATTTGATAAATCTTGTTTAGTGTTTCTTGTCCCTGGTTTCGTGAACTATTGTTAGTCTTTTTTTGTTTTTTTTTCTCTAGAAAATGTTTAATTTATATTTTGTAGTTTACTATATGAAAAAAAAATGTTAACTTTCGTCAACGTGTATCTGAATAGTGGAGAACAAGTTAAGGCTTGCTTAAATCATTTACATATTCAGAGTTCATGACTTTTTGTGTGCTCAAAGACTTTCCAACACCCACAATATACATACGGTTTTATTCCGTTTGAAGTTCTTGTAATCTTGTGTTCTTTCATTAAATAAATTAACTCGGGCGGTATTTGTCCAGCAGGAAACTGAATTCTGTTTAGTCTGAATGCGGAACAATTTTATCTGTTGCCGAGTTCCTTGTGTACAAGAAATAAAAATTGTAAAAACGCACAGTCACAAACATTAGCCATACTTCTGCTTTGAGCAATGTAGAAACTCTAAATTGCTAACTTTTAGAAGATGCTATCATCTATTATATCATTCATTTTGTTTTTTACTCTCCCAAAACACCTTAGAATCGAAAGTTCTTTAGTATGATTTGTTTATGCTTTTTGGAAAATAAACTAAAGCTCGAGAAGTGAATAGAAAACTTTGGCCTGCGGCCTTGTTCATTGTCAGTAGACTGCGTGAGCATTGGAATGTTTGATGCCTATGGAAATTGCTTTGATAGCAGTGACGCACCACAATACCAGTCCTTTCTGCTCGATTATAAGTTCATTAATTAATCTTTCACTGACCCCTCGCATGATCTTAACTTGCTCTGTTATGATTACTAAAAACTCAGTGATCCATTTAACGCGTCAGAGATTGTTGACCAGTAAGTGATTACGCACTTAACCATTTTGCATCTGGACCTAGTTGGCCGTTAATCTACAAAATAATTATGAATTAATGGTTAGTGTTCCGTTTAAAACACTTTTTGCTTGGCTATCAAACGCACGTGGACACACGCATGAGTTGTGAAGAATTTGATTCAGTAAAAACAGGGTTTTAGCGTTACAACATTATCAAAACAGAATTCTTTTGGTTTCTAAACCAAGGCGCCACATTAACACAGAGAGAGTTCGGAAAAGATCAAGGTAGTCTGAAGAGGTTTTCAGTATTGTAAAACATTTCTAACCGTCAGAGCTTATTATCAACGGGGGCTAATATCGTGAGTTTGTATTAGTTCAAAAATTGTTAAGATTGATTGCGGCAAAAGTTCTTAGAAAAGTCACAGGGAAATAAACTCCTCCCACCTTCACTCTTTATCCTTTGGAGGATGAAATCTACATCGATCTCTTAGATAATTCCGGTTTCTAAATTATTGCCTGCTCGCATTTACTGGATGAATGTACCTGAGATAAGATCAAATTTGACCCTTTACTTTAGCTTTTCTCAAACCACAAGTGGACGTCACTACAAGTGAAATGCATTCAGAGGCAAATAAACTCTTTTCTTGCCCTTTTGTTGCATGCTGTCTTAGAGTGGAGTGCTATTAACACTTCATCTTGTTAATAAAAAGTGTTTGGTTGTATCACGCCCCGCTGCTCTGTTAGCAAGATTATTGTCGAATAATCAACGCTTATATACAAGTACTTGGACAACATAAGAAGTCAGAGGTCTTCAATTTGCCTGCGGGCAGCCCAGGAAAAATCTTATATTATTGAAGCAGTTCAGAGTCAAACTATGCGTTTTATATTCTCTTCATCTTTACTAAGTTAAAAGTAATAATCTATATTTTAGAAAGGTCTCTGTTGCATGCTTCGTGTTCAGGAGATGGATAACTTTAAGTTCGAGTTTTCACAACAGCATTCTTGCATGAAATTACCGAGAAAGACAAAGTAAACGATGAGCTTAGCAGGGTGTTTTGAAGTTTCCGTTGCGTTTTGACGCCGCTGTTTTCTCAGAGAAGCCAGAAACAATGACAATGTCAAGTGAGTTCTTCTTCGTTGCTACGACAACTTCAGAAACTTCTCTTTGTTTTGGCGTATTTGAAATCAAAGTTAATTGAGTTGGTCTGCAGTTATTGTGTCCTCTCTCACAAAGAGCGCCCTAATGCCTTGAAAGCCTACAAAAGCCTGCATTCCATCACATGCTTTGAAAGCTGTTTACAAAACAAAAACTATTTTTCTTTTTTAATTCTGTCGAGAAAGCTCGTTTGGTAGTTGTTAAAGTACCACGATACGGTAGATTGAGTTCAGTTAGTAAAATTGTTAGCCAGAAAATCAGTCACAGTTTGCTGAGTATTTACACAGCTCTCGACTTTTCTTTTATCTCTTCGTTAAATTCCGTAATAACTCCCATTCGATACTAAATCCCATAAACAATGGCTTAGTTACGTTAATTTTTTTTAAAATCTCCGACTTTATTCGGAGGAAAAAACAACTTCGAAAAAGCACATCAACTTTTGTTTGTCTTCCTGTTAGCACTCACTCGTCAATTCAGCCAACATTTGATGATTTGTAACTTTTCCAAACTCGAATTCGATTTTGTCGTTTCTCGCCTAAGGAGCTTTTCAAATATTAAGTTTTGATTAAACAGTATGTCCCTACCTTACACAATTGATTTTTAGCTTTAGAAATACACAACAAATGAGCAACAATGGAAAGAATTTTCAGTTTATTACCCATGGTGGAGTGATAATGGTTTTATTAACAAAGTTTGAATGACAAATTAAGAACCCCGCTATTGTTTTCCGGTTCCAAATTTGGCACAATGCGACAGTGAAATGGGTTCCGAGCCAATCAGCAAAAGTTAACTTCTTACCCTGTCAATCACAAAAATTTCGAAACCCGAGAAAGTAAAGCGTTTGCATTTGAATATTTGCTAAGGGGACTGAAAGCACGAGGCAGTCAAAGTGGTGGAAAGAGTTCGAGAGTGAGTTGGGATGCACGCCTATAAAGTTTACTCATTCGTGGTGTTATGCTTCAATGAGTTGATGCTGAAATCTGATCTTATTTATCCTCTTTATTTGATTTTCACAGGTTTTCGCTTTCTGCACGGTGACACAGAGTCTTTAGTAACGCCTCAGTGCATTCCGCACCGCCTGAGTGGTTTCTGGATCAAAATCAAATACAGTAGTCGTTCGAGCGCAACATACAAACTCATGGCCCATCCAAACGGCGGGAAAGGTGAAGGTGAGTGCATACAACTTTGACAATTCCAGCTATTTCTCCCATTCAGCTCATTAAGTCGTTTCTTGTGTAGGCCATGGCGGAGTTAACCAACTTGGCGGAGTTTTTGTCAATGGAAGACCTCTCCCAGATGTCGTTCGGCAACGAATCGTTGATTTGGCTCAGAGTGGAGTTCGTCCATGTGATATCTCTAGACAGCTGAGGGTCTCACATGGCTGCGTCAGTAAGATTCTTTGCAGGTTTTACGAGACAGGCTCTATTCGACCGGGAGTTATTGGTGGAAGTAAACCAAAAGTAGCGACAGCTCCTGTTGTGAATAAAATAGCGGAGTACAAACGGCAAAACCCAACAATGTTCGCATGGGAGATAAGAGACCGTTTGCTAAGTGAAGGCTGCTGTTCCCCAGACAATGTCCCAAGTGTGAGCTCAATCAATAGAATTGTACGCAATCGAATCAACAGCACAGAAAAAGGTTGCCCCAAGTCGGAGAACAGTCCGCCAGAAATGAATGGTGTTGTAAAAGCGGAACAAAGCCAGGCCCATCATGGCCATGTCCTTGGTCCTCATGGTAATCTACCAAGAAGTGCACAAGGATCGTACTCAATCAGTGGTTTGTTGGGGATTCCTCAAAACCACGCAGCTGCAGCAAAGCGAAAACACTCTGTTGAAAGCAATGGGAGTACAGGTATGGTTTTGTATTCAAGCTCATTCTTTTGTTTTCATTTTGATGTGGTAAACTAGAAATGAAATTGAACACTTTGTCAGTTTGTGTGTATATAAGCTTCGCGCGCGCGCCAACGTAACTATTTTATAAATTATTTCTGGTTTAAAAACGTTATAAATTCGTCGAATTTCTAAGGGCTCCTTCACTTAACTCCTAGACTTGATGAACTTCGATTTCTGTGATAAACAGAGTTTACGGCTCATAATATATGCCTGTTTGTAAAGGAATTTGAAAGAGCTAAGCTTTGCCGTCTTAAATGCTACTTAAATTTTCATCAATTTTGTTATAATGGAATTTCTTATTTGCCATTCTCTAATCCCTCGGAGGAACTATGTAAACACAATTTTAACCAGCGTTTCCTGCGACTTCAGAATTCTGTATGTATATAATACTTCATTGATGTATCGGCTGTTCATTTCAACGTGGGTTGATATATGCATACTGTATTTGCATACAAGTTATTTTAAACTGTTGACTTGTTTCGTGGCATCGCTTTTGATTTTAGTCCAATATCAATGAAACGTTATAATTCTTTTTTTATATGTTATACTTTAAAGAATGCGACTAAAAAACTGAGAAACTTTTGCATATATATATAAAGGCCCACTTACCAAGGAACCCTTACGAAATGCTGAGCAACAAGTGGTTTCTATATTTCAGCACGAAATCTTTTCAGATCGCAGTTTTGTTTTCAATGTAAATTGACAACAGGTTGGCGAATTTGGATTTAAATAAATAAACATGGAGAAAGGTCTGTTTTGTTAACTCTTTCGAACTAAACTATTAGTTAAAGGGTTTTTTTGCCGCACAAACAAATTCGAGATTAATTTATACAGTATATATATAATTTATCGGTGAATTATATAATAGTTTATCTCAAAGATATTTAAAGGCTTTTTCAAAAATAACCATGGTTGGCTAATTTTTATTCTAAAAACAAAATATGTAGTCTCCAGTAACATTTTTTCAATCTTGCTCTTGAAGGATTTAAAACAAACTTTAGAGACCTGATTATTTTTTACGTATATAATTTATATCATGTAAATATAATATATAAAATAATAGTTTCATTTGTGTACCTCATCAGTTTTACAAGGTTATTGATCATGATCTTATTAAACAAGATACTAATTCAAGATTGAGCATTAAGATTGATATATAGGATATACATGCTCTAAAACGAGACCTAACAGAATCAGTTTTGAAAATGATGGAGTGACAGGGGCACTTCGATTCTTTGACCAGTTTGCATTGGACTAAATTTGGTTTTGAGATTGGCTGCAGCTCACCAGCAAGTTTGAAGATTCAGTTGACTGTTTTTCCTTCCGTGGACAATGGGCATATATATCTGAGTCATTGAATTGTCTCTGCCAGTCATTGTTTAAAAAGTGAGATATCCTATACCCCATATGTCCTTTAAATCTTGCCTCACTGAAACCTTGTTTGGATAGAGTTCTAAGCTACATGTACCAGCACAATGTTGTACCTGTACAAATGCATAAACATTACCTAGGAGTTGTGTATCCAGACTGAGTTGGTGATATTTTTTGCTGGATGTAGATTTGAAAAAAATGATTAATTTAAAGGTTTCATGAAGTTGAGAATCTGCATGTTTATTAAAATATATGAAAAAGTTTGTTTTAATATATGTGTGACTGTGGGAAAGAACCAACAGGAATGTCACTAAGTGAAATGCAAGAGATATGGAAGGTCTGTAAAAAGTTATGAGGAGCTTCTTTCAACAATTCCAGACTGTACTGTAGGCCATGCTGTTAAACTATAGTTGGTGGTTTTGTTTTACTTCATACGTACATTCATACAAATACTCTATTTATCCTTGAAATTTTCAGAGTAGCTGTATAGCTAATATCTTTGAGAAAATAGAAGTAAAATAAAAAAAAAAAAAAATACAATAAAATATACAATAGAAATACCGTTAAGGTGATTTTTACTTGCCACATTATTACACAGTACTTAACTCTGGAAAATATTATTATATTCATCATACTAGAGATCATTTTATACATTAATTGTCACAACTTTCTATAATCATTAAGAATTTACCTGGTCTTGTTTTCTTGTGTCAAGTCATGATGACATCGTCACAACAAAGTGTGTAATACGGACTATCGACATAAGTTTACACCATTTAACTTAGGGAGCAAGATACATGCATTGGGCCCCATGCCAGCTGCAAAAAAAGATACTTTAAAAGATTCATTGATCTCTTTAATCCACGAGTTTTTGTGATGGGACTTTCGAACCGGAAGTGTTACTCACTCACTATAGTATCATAATTGTAAGTTCTTGAGCCACAAACTAATCTGTCAGCAGCAGCTATTGACTACAAATAAGCGGTAAATAATTTAATTTTATTATGACTACCAGAGGCACAGAGTAGCCACGGTACAATCCACAAGTTCATCATTGGGTGTATTTGATTTATATAATACAGTACAACACGTCCAAACATCAAACTTGTCAAGGGCTTCCACCACAGATGAACATAATTGTAGTTGTAATTTACAACTTCTTAATTTCTAAGTGGTTTGCAAGCTTTGATTTTATAATTGTTTGCTGATTATTTTTGTGCTAAGTTGATGCTTCTTTATATATTAATTGCCATGATATGAAAGGCACCTGCATGGCACTTACATCACATGTGTTTCAGATTATGCAATTAAAACTTAATTGAATTTTAGTCAGTTATACACTTTGTCTGTAGTGAAGTTTATTTAATTCAGTTATAATAATTGTTAATATTAGGGAGCCAAGAGTCAGAAGAAGTCCAGGCAGCAGAAGGAGACATTACATCTCCAACAGGAATTAAACGCATCAAAATGAGAAGAAACCGTACAACTTTTTCTGGGGAACAAATTGAAGAGCTGGAGAAAACATTTGACAGAACACACTACCCTGATGTTTTTACTCGTGAAGAACTGGCACATCGCGTGGACTTGTCTGAGGCAAGGATACAGGTACAGTCATTACTGTTTAAGCTGGAACAAAGACACAAAAGTAGGTTTTTTGTATTATGAAAGCAGGAAAACCTATTATGCTGGTTTTACAAACATGTACAACACAGTTCTAGTGTAATTCAAAGTGGCAACCACTCAATCTTCTGTTTCTTTCTTCTTGACAAGAAATGACCGTGGTCATGGCTTTGCCATTTAATGTTCTAGCTTTGCCATAAAACCATATAAATCTAACCCACTTAATATTATTTTGATAACAAGTAATAGATATGATATTCCAGCTTGGCAGTAATAGACTAACCTTTAATTGGTACACTTTTATTTATTTTATTAATAATTTGTTTGTTTGTACACATAGTATTAATATTGGTGATCACTTATTACATAGATTTTTTATCATTAATTATTAAATGTATATTACAAAAACCCATAACATGCCTCTGATCTGTCTCTCTCTTCACTCCAATGATGAAATTACAGTAGATGTATCTCTTTGCTTTTCTTTCTGATTTTTCATCCATCGTTTTTGATATCAACAGAAGCTGTAGATAACTTTAATAGTTAAAGGTTGTTGAAAATAGACCTTTTTCATGGTAAAAAATATTCTATTATCCTTTTTTCAAATTGGCCCTCCAAGCTTCATTCACGATTTTTAACACAAGAGTAAAGTGTAAAACTCTACACCTTGTAGGTATATCATTATGCATTTTAGTTTGGTCTAACAAAAATATCAGTGTGTGTTTCTTTATTGATATTTTTAAAAAGTTAATTTTAGCTGATACATATACACAAAGATATTTTTCATCACAGTTTATTTCGTTCTGAAGCCTGATAGAAATTCTGAAGGGGTTAGCAACTTTTATGGAATTCTGTAGGGGAGGCGTGGTGGTAGGCCAACCTGGAATTCCAAAGAGAAGAGGAGGGGGGGGGGGGGGGGAGAAATT